>CM028353.1:24556770-24764369 GCA_016618105.1 Dendrobium huoshanense | reverse complement strand
GGGAGACGGAGAGAGCCTCTCGGCTCTCTGCGTGCGGTTCCGTCCCAGACAGAGCGAGAGAAAGAGGGGGAGCATTCGGCTCCCCCATTTGTTCCGTCCCAGACAGCGAAAGAGAGGGGAGGAAAGAGAGAGCCGCTCGGCTCTCTTGCTTGGTCGCACCCAGCCGAAGGGAGGAAGAGGGCCAACCGAACCTGTATGCACTTCCTTGCTACTGTCTCCCTTCTTCCTTGGACCAAAGAGGAAAGTTTCTCCCTATTTTCCTCCATCTCTTCAAGTGGAAGAGCAAAGACCTGCTCTTTCCTCTTCTCAAGCAAAAAGGGGAGTGTTGGAGGATAGTAGAGAGACTTGGAGGCTGTCTATTTGCTGTGGAGACTTCTTCCACCCCTTCCTCAACTCCGGTGACCTCCAAACAGCGAGGACTGCAGTTGGAATTTTCTGGACAGCAGTTTGGTGTGTCTTCTACAGCTTATTTGTCATCCGGAGCAGCTTGGACCGCTGTTTGGGATGTTTGGACAGCAGGCATCCACTCCCGGGAGCATTCAAACATCAAAACCTGCTGTTTGGAGGTTTGGACAGCAAGTAATCACTTCCGAGAGCCTTCCAAACATTGCAAACTGCTGTCCGGAGCAGTTTGGACAGCAAAGGAGGCATCCGGAACACCTTGGACAGCAGCGACGCCATCCGGAAACGCTTGGACAGCATTCTTCACCCTTGGGAAGGTATTGGACAGCAATTTGGAGCCTTCAAAGAACTTGGGACAGCAGCTTGGAGCTTGGAGCGGAGCTTGGACAAGGCTTGGAACTTGGATAGGAGCGCTTGGACAACCCGGGGAAGGTATACCACTAAAACTTAGGCGAAATCTTAAGGCTCCCAAGGCCAATTGCAACGTGGTTGACGATCCCAAGCCCTAGGTCCTTTAGAAACTTAAATTTATGCTTCCCTGAAATCCTATGATCGCTGTCCTCTTTGTAAACTTGGGAAAATCCGATGATTTTTGCCAAGTTGCTCTCATGTGAGAGCCAAAAGGAAATGACGATGTGCGTCGGGTTGTTGGATTGGTATCCAACGCTCTCCAAATGCATGATTTTGCATTCATATTGCATGCTTAGCCTTCGCCTACGAATGGACCATAGGGCTTGATGATCTTTTTCTATCCCAAAGTGCATGTTGAGACGTAGGTTTTGTTAAATTCTAGGTTTTACCTACTGAATGTTAATGTCATGGCAAAATTGACATAGGATTTAGGGTTTTGCATTTGTCAACTTGCAATTTTCTCTATGACTTGGTTAGATGCCCAAATGCATTTGATAGCTTGTTGTAGAATTTTATTTGAACTCTTAAAGGTTCATTTTACAAATTCTAGAACAAGTAGGGTTGATCAATCTTATTTTGGGTGTGTTGCAAAGCTTGTAAAGAAAATAACAAGTGGACATTCGCTCTATTATCAAATTCCATAATTTGAAGAATCATCGCCACATGCATGCATTCTAGGTTCTTCTTAGATGATACCCCAAATTGATCTTAAATCTCTTAGAAGTCATAGGGATCGATCTCTCCCATCCAAATTTCTAAGTCATGCCAAAATTGGTTTAGAAATGTTTCCTAAAACATTAGGAAATCATTCTCCGTTCTCCTAATTGAGTCCAAAACTCTAAAGGACGTAGGGAAATTCCTTTCATATGCGCATCTCCTCTTTCCATGAATCCAAAACATTCATGGAGGAATGGAGAATCTTCTCTCGTACATAATGCTTGGAGCATTCTCAAAGCTCCAAGTTTTAGATTGTATGAGTCATTTGTGACTTGGAACCAAATCCCAAGTCCTTTCATCCCTTGTTGGAACATAAACCAACAAATATTCCCTTCATGTGTGATAATTTGGTATCTTCGAAAATTCCATAATGTCGCTACATGAGAATCTTGAACCTTAGAACCAAATTCTAGGTTCATCCACCCCTTCACTCTAACTAAATTAAGTGAGTGAAGATATCCATTTGAACACCAAATGTTCAAGGGACCTCTCCCAATCTTGCGACCTCTAGGTCGCATCTCTTTTTTTGTCTTTCTACAATCCAAAAGTTGTAGGAGACCAACCCATTCTCTTAGGACTCAAAACTAGGAGAATGTGTACCTCTCTTTGTTCCTTTTGAACACCACATGTTTAAAGGAACCTCTCCAAACTCAGGACCAAATCCTAAGTTTACTTTTTCATTTGTTAAGACATAAAATTAGCAAATGAACGATATCATGCCATAAATCCTTGAGTTTGGGATCAAATTCCAAGCTCTCCCATCTCATTTGTTGGATAAAACTAGCAAATGAATATCCATCTACTTTCATGTATAATGATTTGGAACCTTCAAAGATTCCAAAGAAAATCATTTCATGAATTGTGTAATCCTAGGATCAAAGTCCTAGGTTTACTTGACTTTGTTTGTTGAAGAAAAATTAACAAATGTCCACCCTTACATATTCTTCATGCATGATACTTAGAGCATTCCCAAAGCTCTAAATATTGGATTGCATGAATCTTATAACTTTAGGATCAAAAAAATCCTAAATGCACGCAAGAAACCTTAAACTTGGAACCAAATCCCAAGTTCTTCCCTTCTTTGTTTGTTGAAAAGACAAAAAAAATCAACAAACAATCAATCCTCCTCTTTGGACACCAAACGTTCAAAGGAAATCCTCCAATTTGCAATCCCTAAGTTGCATTTTGGACCATTCCTTTTCCTACAAACCCAAATTGTAGGAAACCCCCAAATTCCCCTTCATTTGCCTAGCTTCACATTAAGCAAATGAATTTGTTTCTTTGAACATCGAAAGTTTAATGAACATTTAAGGATTTGCAATCTCTAAGTTGCATATTCTTTCCTTCATTTTCTACAACTCAAAAGTTGTAGGAATTCCTCTCATCCTATTGACTCAAGTTGGATGGATGAATGTCCCTTTCTTTGAACACCAAATGTTCAAAGAAAATCTTCCACTTTGCAACCTTCAGGTTGTATTTCTCCCTTTCTTCTCTACAAACCAAATTTGTAGAGAAATTCCTTTTCCTTCTACAACTAAAAAATTGTACGAAAGTCTCACCCAAATCACCTATTTGTTGAGTCGAAATCAACAAGTAATTCAATCCAAAATCATTTGTTTGTTGAACCAAACTCAACAAATAATTTCATATCAAGCAAAGGAATCAAATCCTAGCTTTCTTTCATTCTCCTAACCCAAATCAGGTGAATGAGTTCCTCTCTTTGGACACCCAAAAGTTCAAAGAATCCTTGATGTGTAGGCCAAATCTACACACCATCCTTTTATGTTTGCTTAGTCCAAACTTAGCAAACTAAATACCCATCATTGAACATATGAGTTCAATATTGAACATAAGAGTTCAATGTTAGTCTCTCTTGATTTGTAACCCCAAAGTTACAAATCTTTCTCATTTATTGAACCAAACTCAATAAGTGATTCAACTTTATTTGCTTAATCCAAATTAAGCAAATGAAACCCAACTCCTTGAATCCAACAATTCAAGGAGACATATTTTGATTTGTAGCCTCAAAGCTACTAATCTCCATTCATTTCTATAGGTTCCAAAGACCTTAGAAGATGTAATACCTTAGCCCTAAAGCTATAGGTTCTCTCTCTCCTTCAACTCCAAAGTTGTAGGAGACTTCCCCTCCCTTTAGCTCCAAAAGCTAGAGGGAGTTCCCCTACATTTAGCCCAAAAGCTAAATGTTGGATTTCTTTCTCCTCTTAGCTCCAAAAGCTAAGGAGATTTCTCCAACATGTAGCCCAAAAGTTACATGTTGGACACCTTCCTTAGACCCAAAAATCTAAGTAATCTCTTCCACTCAACCCAAAATTGAGTGATCTCTTCTATGACATTTAAAATGCTAAACCTATAGATGTCCTTTAGGAATTATCCAATATGTGAAGTTTATCCTACTCTATTGGATGGATTTCACCAAGTCCTAAGTGAAGCCCCTTAGGCAAGTCTATCTTACCCTATTAGATAGACACTTCTCTTATCCAAACACTAAGAGAACTCTAAAACACCTAAAAATTACTTAGGTTCCTTTTGATACAATAATCAATCATCTACCCCAAAAGGTGGGATGCCTACATTATTGTATCTTAGGATTCATAAGTAACAGGCTTGCCCAAAAGCAAGCATGTGGTTACTTTATGGGTTCTTCATAACCCTCCTAAATATGAAACACTTAAAACTCAAATAAAATCTTTAAGTCACAAACAACTTAAAGTGAACCACCCTTGGATAAAGATTAAACATCTTCATTCCAAAACAAAACCAAACACCCTTAGTGTGACATGCTACACAAGCCACACACACTTAGGTGCACAGCCCCTTAGGCATGCTAGGATTAGGATTTTTCTTTTTTGCGCATGTGTTTGATGTTGTGGATTGATTGCCCTTGAATTGTCTGCGTGTGGGCACTTGCCCTTAAGTGGTTAGTATAGAGATATAAATGCTTTTCTGTGCAGGTGGTCATATCTAAAAGGGGGGCGCTTATAAATTATAAATTGCTTGCATGACAGGTACTGCTTAAAACCTCCCAAAGATGTGGCCAATAGGGTAGAAATAGATGTTTAGCACTCTAGGTGCTAGGCAAACTTTGAATGTGATTATTATATAAACTGCTTCTAATCCACTGCAGGTTTGAGTCTTTTTCTTTTCAAATATGTATTTGATAGAATTAGGATGTGTAATCAAACTTGTGGGGGTTTGGAGCAAAAGAATGAAGTGGATTAGAAGGATGTACCTGCCAAAGGTGAAGCCCAATGTCCATTCAAAAGTCAAGAGCCTGAAGAACCCCACAAGTAGAGTCTGTAAATTTGACTGGGTTGTATAATGGCAGGTAACTCAGCTGCCAAATCTGGTTGTAATAATGTGGACTCTTTTCATTACTTGTACTTTATTCATAAATAAAAGCATGCTTTGATTGTTTACTTGGGTGCGCAATAGAAATGCATGTCTCTCTTAGGTTTCTTCTCTTGTTTTTTGTGGGTGTGGCCTGGACTTGATCACGTTAGACTCTTAGGACAAAACTAAGTTTTCTACCCCTTTAAAATATAAGCAACCTAAAATGAAACTAGGCTTCATGATTTTCTAACAAAAAGAAACTTGCATGGCTCCCTTCAAGGAGCTAAGTTTTCTAAAAAAATTAAAACAATCATGCATGGCCAAAAAAAAAAATGTGTTGCATATAGAAAGCCCTCACTTAAGGATTAGATAATAAAAGTCTTTTTCTTTATGAGTCAGCATATGCATACCCTCATAATTAGGCATCTTAGCCTCAAAGCTAAGTTATAAGCCCTACCTTCTAAATAAAAACAACCCTACCACTCTACATTTGCATTGAGACTAAACAACATGGTTTTAAAAGCGATTAGGGGGAGTTTAGCTGGTAGTCCCTTCCAGGCGGGACAATAAATCCAGAGGTCGGGCGGGCTATATGCCTCTTGTGGGGTGTAGTTTGTAAGCCCCTTGTGCACTCGTTAGATCTAGGTTCGAGGCACTACCTATCGGTAGTCCTCACCTTAGTCTTAGGGTCAGAGGCACGGGTTGATTCCAAATCACCCCATAAGCCCTCATCTTTCGGGCAATTCCTCCAACAAGTGTTGTTGGGATGTAAGCCCCAATCTTCTAATAAAATATCAACTTAAACCAAATTTAGATTCAAAAATGTAAAGCCTAACATAGGATAGTCCGAGCACCTCTGAGTTTCCCTCAGAATCAAGTGCTCCTACTTCATCTCCTTTGGCTCTCATTCCAAAATCTATATCTAAGTTGATCTCCTCTTTGAAATTCCTAAAGGGTCAAAACCTTTAAGCAAGACTTTCATGGATTTTAAAACAACAAAAATCAACTTTAGCCAACATTTAAATGACTTCAAAAGAAAAGAAAACCACTAGTTTAATCAAAAGTTTTCCCAAATCAAACTTGGGATGTAATTAACCATAGGGGCTTGCCCCTGTGGGATGTCTGTACCCCAGAAATAAATAAACCCCACTCAACCAAACATTGAGAGGGGGAATCTCTGTTAAATAATTGTAAATTTTATTATTGAGCCCATAAGAAAATGGTATTTTTACCCTCCGGGGTAATATATCGTATTCTTATGCCGTGCCCGATTATAAAATATGCAATCCGTTTGAGGATACAAAAATTCTCCAACACAAAAATTCAGCCCCGGCCTCCCTGCTGCTTTTTGGGAAAGTTTTAACGGATTTAGTTCCGAGGTAAATTTTGGGAAGGCAGATGAGGTTTGTAAATATAACACTACCCAGAGATTATGCCCTCATTTTGGGAGGACTTTATGATATGAGTTTTGGTTTCCTATAGGCGCAAGCCCTTATAGTTAATTACCCCTCCCGATAATGAGAGAGAACTTTCGATTAAGGCTAGTCGCCAAATGAATACGAAGAGATACGTGTTATCTGACATATAGTAGCAGCATGGGTCTAAATATTGGAAGTTAGATATTTAAAATTAAAAAAATTTCACCATCTTGTACTTAAAGCATATAGTGGGGGAATGGATGATGGACCAGATCAAGATCCGATGGTTTCATCGTCTTGGGTCATCATGGTCCCTAGTTTACTTAGAGGAGGTAATCGGCCCAACCTAACAGAAGGATCCTTGCGGCAAACCATGGGTTGCGTCATCCAAGGGAACCTTGTAGACCTGGGTGAATATTTGTCTAAGGGGATAAATTTGAATCAACCTTAGCTAACAGAGGGGTGCCTTATCGATAATATCCTATTGATTCATATCTCAAGGATTTGATATTATTGGGGAGCATACGAGCTCTGGTCATGACCATACTATAGTGGTGCCATTTGGCGGCAAACCACCCTGTTCAGAGGGCCCCGATCATAACCGGTTATTCTGTGGTGCCATTTTGTGGCAAAACTGCCGGTTAGATGACACATGCCACGTCCTTGCTAGCAGGAGACTGTTTGAGAATGAATCCTAATAATCTTCTAGCTCAGACATTATCTCTTTATGAGGTGAAGTAATTTTTCAATTTTTTCACCTCGGTAAATTGTTGCGGAGGATGGATGGATTTTGCATTACTTGTTTGATGGTTTATTTCAGATCTTAAATATTTTTGGAATTTTGGAAGTTGAGTTTTGGAATATTTGAGAATTTGAGGAGGCATTTGAAAATATTTGGAATTAACCTCTCTGGTTGAGATTTACATTCAACACGACCATCATCGGGGGTATATTAAGTCATTTTATTTTGTTGATTTAACCTTGTCGACTATGTCTATTGGCAACAAAGGATCGAGTTTCATGGATTTTATGCATTTATTAGTAAATTTTCTTGATTATAGGCTATGTTGCACCGATACGGATACGACATGATACGGGACACAGTATAATAATTTATAAATCATGCATAAAAAAATTAAGAAAGCAATCAAAGAATAATATTTGAAATTAAAAAAAATGATAACAACATTATTTGTAGCCTTGTGGCTTATAATATCAAAATATAAGTAAGCATTAAATGTCTAGTACAACAATAAAAGCAAAAACATAAATTGTCTAGCACATGAAGTTTCAACTATTCAATAGAAGGAATGATATGATTAGCTTCTTCAGTGGTTTGTCTTTGAACTTCTATATCATCTTCAATAAATATCATAGTTTCTAATTCAGGCTCATCAAGTGAAAAATTAGTAATTACTAATATTCTCATAGCATCAAGAGACTCAAATCCATCTTAGAAATGAGAGAACCTTGCTCGCAGCTGCGAAAGTAAATACGACACATTTTTTATCGGATTTCTTTTTATTTTTCAACGTACACGCGTATCGGATACACTTGTCATTTTGAAATTAAATGGTATTTTAATTGGATACGATTTTCACGTATCCGACACGTATCGGTAGTGTATCAGAGGCGTATCCGTGTATCAGTGTATCAGATACAGCACGCCTTCATAAATAGGTGTATCGGTGCAACATAGATTATAGGCCTTGAAGGCCTAATATAAACGTATTTAATAAATATCTTAATCGACGCTATGACTGTATATTTGTTTGATTGTTAGAGTTGTGTCGACTCCTATCTACTCACATAGAAGTATCGAGCTCGAACTTGAATTCACTTATTGACTCGCGCAACATCCCTAGATGTCACGTGTGTATTGATAATACGCTCGTCTGGGCCCATGCAGTAGCACATGCTTTTCAGTGCATTTTGCATATGACACATTTATTTCAGTGCATTTTGCATATGACACATTTAATGTGTATGACATATCTGTGTGTTTGTATACTTTTTGATTTGAACAATGCATTTACATAATGTGAGTGATGCATATATGTGATTTTCACTATGCACTTATATGACTGTTATATGATTGACGTAATATATTTGCATGATTAACACAATGTATATGGAGAATTGATATGACAGATATGCATAAATGGTGCATAGTATATTTGCATACATGTTTGCATATTTGTTTACATATGCATTTATATGTTTGTATGCACATTTATGTTTTTGGTTATGCATTTGCATGTTAAACATGTGCGTAATATTTGCATTTGTATAGTGCATTCGTGCAGTGCAATCGCACATTTTAGATCGTGCGTTTGTATGACACACCTGTTTGAATTTTGATGCATTTGCATAATGACATGATCATTAGCATATGTAGGAAGTAGTTTGCATGATCAATGGTACGTGTGCAGGTTTGTTAGCGTGCTTATATGATTGGAAGTATGCATGTGTGCCACATAATGTATTTGCATCATGCATTTATATATCTTTGGTATGCGCGCATCATACAATAGGAGCTCTTAGACGACACTCTCTTTCAGTGATTTGGCATGATGTGCATATTTTGATTAGTGGTCGTATAACCCATGACACATAACAGTGCGCTATTTTTTTTCTTTTTAAAGACAAATGTTCACGAGACGTACAAGCCATTTATAGGGCACGTACGAGCCTCCTAACTTTTACAGGTTTCAGGGACGCTACCTAAAGCACTTGTGCACCCGTGACTTGCAATGTGATGGATTGTTCTTATTTTTTTATGAAGCGTTTAACTAGAAAATTACCGGTGATATGCAGGGGTTCTTATATGTTTACAATTAATGTAAGTACCCTTCGTAGGAAAGGTAAATAACTTTTTTACTTTTACCCCTTCTTTTTTTAAAGATAATTACTGCCCGTATTTGAGTGTATTCACGCTCATATTTCACATGTTGGTAAATACTCGAGGAATCCAAAGCTGGAGCCTCGAAATGACATCTTAGGATTCTAAGCTGATGGGGGCCGCAGGCGTACCTTCCATGTCTTTTAGCAAGGGGATCCTAGGCTGGCATGGCCTGTAGGTATACCTTCATATTTTTTAGCGAATGGATCCTAAGCTGATGGGGCCCACAAATAATTTGAATTTTGTATTATAAATAGGAGGGTGACTCAGTTCATTTCTTCCACACTTCATTTCTACAAGAAGTGTTATTGTGGAATTTAGGTGTGTGTGTCAAGAGTTAGGAGAAAGAGGTTTGGTTCCTATCGTTGGTGAACAACTAATTCCTCTACAAATTCAGTGTAAGTTGTATTATGTTATAGTATGTATTTTCTTTCATATTTTCTTTCAGTGTTGGAACCTAGGGTGTCATGTGTTTTTTTTTTTTGTAGACTTAAAACTTTAGGTGAATTTTGATTTCTTTAAAATTTTTCAAGTCCATAGTTATGTTGAAATTTTTGGCAGTACCCCGGCGTCGTCCCCGTGTAGGGGGCTGCATCTGGGTGCGTAAAACCTTCCTGCCTGCCAAGAAAGGCAGTCACGGTAGGTGTTAGGTGACATTACGGCTGCAATCTCATTCCTCATGTAGTGGGATAAAAGGCTTGATGTTGTTGTTGTAACATTCTTGCTTCTCCTGTGTCTTGCTCTTCTAGTACAAATGAAAGTGTTTGTTTGCTGGGAGTGTCAAACTGAAAATCATTATAATTTTTGTACATCATATTTTAAATTAATGAAATGCAAAATTTCCTTTGACTTTGGAGCTAATAATATTATTCATTTGCTCCACGGTCACCTAACATATGACAAGTTTAGAATCTCTCTCTTGTTCATGCATTGCATATCTCATGCTTTATTGTTATTATGCACATGTTTTGTTGCTTTTTTTATACAACATTTTTTGGTGCTCGTTAACAGGCTGCCGGAGTGAAGCGCCTTCTTTTTTGTGGTGTTGGTTGCCAAGTGCAAGGTACATTCTTGTTTCTTATTTTTGTTCAATAGGAAACTTCTTTCATTGTTATAACTTGCCACTATTGATATGCAGAGTGATTTCTTACCTGCAGCACTAAGATCTGTGGAGAAATATCTTGGTTTGGAAAAGCTTTATGTACTTGGCACAAACTGTGGTAAATGATTATTATTATTGTTATGGTTATTATTATTATTATTATTATTATTTGATAATTTGATTAGAATTCTTATTTTGTGGTGAACTTGTATTTTAAGCTTCACATCTCATGTTGCATGGCACAAACAAATAATAATCAGCAATTTGATCTATATTCAACTTGTAGTGGACAATGGAACTCGCTCAGGTTTAGATAAGTTCTTGAAGGCCGCAAGCAGTGATCCAGAAACGGTTATGCATTATGAGTTCATGCAAGACTATAAGGTTGGTAAATTTTATGTTGCTTTGTCTTTATAAATGGATGAAAGGCATATCTCTGCACCTCATAGTTCATTATTCTCTTTCATTTTCTACATTATGCCATTCTTTGTTCGATCCTTGGCTGCTCTGGTTTCATTCTACAAGTACTCACGTATTTGTTGTTGCTCATCTTTTTTTTATTATGCATTAGCACTTTCAATGCTTGTTGCCCTATGTGTGGCTTTCATATACTTGACTGCCTGAATTCTACATCAACCATCCTCATTGATTAAACTCAAACCAAGGAGGCGAGGACCCTCTTCCTAGTTGGAATAATCTTCAGTTCCATTTCCTTACAAGATTTGAAGGGAAGAAAAAACCCCCCAACTTCTATCTGTAACTTGTCTCAAGGCTTAATAAATAGGATATTACTTTGGTTGCTCCCATGCCATTGATTCAGATTTTAATGAAACTTGGATGGCTCTAAATATCTTGGCTTAAATTTCTAATCATCTCCTTAATTGCCCTCTCATTAAAATCCTGTTCCTTCATTTCTTTTGGAGTGCCCCTTTCTCAACACGTGACCATTGAATGTTAGTTCAAAAAGTTTCTGTAGCTGTAGCTTGAGTAGAAAGTTTCTCAAAGAAACTTGTTATTACTTAGAAGTCTATACGTGACAGTTGTGGCGCTGACAGGTTCACTTGAAGCATTTGGATGGCCATATTGAAGAGGTTTAATTTCCTACTCCTATTTTTTAAATCTGTACTTTATTATATCAAACTTTTCTAAGACCCAACTAATGCAAACTCTTTAAGAAAGCAGGTTCCTTACTTTTGCCTACCAGCAAATGAACTTGTTGATGTCATTGCTCCATCTTGTTACAGGTACTTGAATTTACAATACATTTGAATTATGATATATCTTAAAGAATTTCCGAAATTTGAAATTATGGTCTAGTTATAGCTGGTGCAGTCAATAGAGGGCATGGCCATAGCAATAGATAGATTGCATTCATTGCGATTCCTGGTTCATGAGTTTGAATCAAGAAAACATTCATTTTGCATAGAAGGGGCAAGGCTGCATATATTAACCCCTTTCCAAACATCGTAGTGGCAGGAGTCTCATGCATGCACCTTTGTAACTGGTACCATCTATTATATTTTTATCAGATTGGTTAAAATCCGTTTATTTCACTAGCTTGTTTTTACTTTTTGAGGGAATCTTTTTTATGAGGACATCGAAAGATCAACGGCTACGATCTGGAGTTTATTTTATTTTTGATGTGTCTTATGTACTAGTTTTTTTCCCCATTTTACCCCTAGGGGTGGTCATGTGGCGTTTTAGTATTTGTTTCTTTTCTTTTCATGAGGCCTATTTATAGGCTAGCTCACTTGTAATTTGGGATGATTATTTGATAATGAAAATTTCATGTGTTTTCTTCGTCTTCTTATGTGAGCACGAGAGAGAAGGGAGAGAGAGCTCGAGGTGAGCAAGCGCAATACCCACCATTCGTTGGAAGAGTCCGCGACTCATGGTTTTAATTTATTTTCTTCTTCTCCTCCTTATCTCCACCCCACCCGTCAACTCCTCCTGGCTTTCACTGCCAGCCATCTTCCGCACCCAAATCACCCCACAACTCCACCATCTTAAGCCCACCCGCCAACCTAGCCTCATCCAACCCAACACCTAGCCACCCCCTTCCCTTTTGCCGCGGCCTCCCCTCTTGCTCCCATTCCATTATGATGATTTCAATTATCATAATTCCCTTCCTAAATTAACTCCTAGAGGAAATGAACGAAATTGATTTTATTTGAAATTCAAATTTCAAATACTTTCCTTATTTGCAAATCCTAATTAGGAAAGTGCATAAAATCAATCCTATTTAAAATTCAAATTAGATTAGATTTCTTAATACCTTCCCTTATTCCCATGAGTTATTTTGGAAACCTTAAATCCCTCCCATACCTGTTAACGGCGAATGGAGCACCATGGCGCAAAGGTCCATTTGGAGCCATGGCGCATAGCGCACGGCGCGGCGCGCGCTATTTTAAACATGGCGCAAGCTATATAAAAAGTATAAAATAATAAGCATGAATATGAAATATTATTAAAAATGAAAGACAAACTATCATAATAATAAAAGACAATCATAACATATATAAGTTCGACTAAGTAACAACCAAATATCTCATAATTCAAATATTACAATCTTTTTTTAAAAGATCAAATATGAATTTAATCTACTCTTCTTGGGAATCATCATCATTAGCAATTGTTAAAAAAGCTTCATTATCTTCTTCAACATTGTCTCCTACTTCATAATCCTTTTCATCACCCTCTTCATTATCATTCTCAATAGCAACATCATGCCTAATTGAAAATTCTTTCTCTTTTCCTTTAGTCTTTCCCGAATATTATAGCTTTTATCATAAATACCAGTAGCTTTAGCAACACTTGTCCAAGTTAAATCTTCCTCTCCAGCAATAAAGTCATTTTCTTCATCAGACTCATCATCTAATTTTTTTGTTAGTCATTCATTTGCATCATCTATCTCAGTCAAAGAAATATGATCAATGACATCACGATGATTGAATCTCCGAATCAGTGCTCTATTATATTTCACATAAACTAAATCCTTTAAGCGACCATGATCCAATTTGCTTCTTCGTTTGCTATGAAGCTGCAATTAAAATATTATTACATTACTATATTATGAAGATATATAAAAAATCAACACATACATTATAAAATACTTACATGTTCAAAAATACTCCAATTGCGTTCGCATCCAGATGAACTACATGTTAAACTTAGGACTTTGATAGCAAAGCTTTGTAAATTGGGAGCTCCTTGTCCATATGCCAACCACCAATCAGCTGGAAGAAATGAATTTTTTTTTCAATATTATATAACAAATCAGTCTTAATTTTTTTGTAAATAATGATACCTGGAGATCGAGTAGTTCTTTGTCTTATAGCTGGAGGAATACCAAAAAGTCCTTCACCCCTAATGTATAAACTTAATTCATTACTGATTTATCTTCTTCAGCTACATCTTGAGATAATCTTCCAATACATTGATAAATACCATCATCTATTTCCTTATCCTTGGCAATATCAGGGTTATTGAAGAAATATTCAGAATTTAAAAAATGTCCCGCTGCATGTAGAGGCCGATGTAATTGCACTTCCCATCTTCTATCAATCATTTTAAAAATTTGATCATACTTATCACTGTTATTGAAGCTTGCAGCAATTGCCTCTTTTGCTCTATCCATTGCTTCATATATATAAGCCATTGGGGGCTTCTTATCTCCATCAACCAATTTAAGAACCTCTAATAAAGGACCAGCTATTTTTAAGGCATACACTATAGTGTTCCAAAATGATTGTTGTAAGATTGTATGTTGAGATTGTTTTGCTTTAGTCTCTTTCACATAAGGACCCAAGATAAATTCCTCACAAGTAAACATTTTCTTCAAGTTCAGTTGTTGATGAAAACGTTGTAAAGTTAAGAAAGCTGTTGAAATAACATAACTTTAGAATAAAAGTTATGACAAACCTGCAAGAACATTTTCGGATGCATTATCAGTGACTACTTGGATCACATTATGTGGTCCAATAACCTCGATATACTTGCAAAAAAGTTCAAACATTTTCACAGCATTCTTGGAGAAAGAACTAGCATCAATTGATTCTATGAATGCACTACCTCTTGGACAATTAACAAGAAAATTGATTAAACTTTTCCCATTCCTTGATGTCCATCCATCTGCCATTAGAGAACAACCATATCGTACACAATCTTCTTGATGGCGTCGCAATAGCTCTTGTGTATGTCCAACCTCTTTCTTCAAACAAGTAACTCGTACCTCATGATAATTAGGAGGTTTCATTCCAGGTCCAAACTGCCCAAGTGCCTCCACCATAGCAGGGAAACTATCATAGTTCACAGCATTAAATGGAATCCCAGCATCGTACATCCATCTACTGAACACTTGAACAACCCTTCCCCTCATTTCTTTTTTAGCTGCATCCATTTCTTTGTTAAACTGACCTTTTCTATGCTTTACTACATCTTCAGGATTTGGTGTAAGGAAAGTATCTAATAAACCTTTAGGTCGTGATGTTTTGAATATAGATGTACATGTCGATCATTGACTAGATGTGTTAGATTTATTTGTCCGCAACATTTTGGATGGTTTAGCAACTAAAATATCATATGTCATCACATCAAAGTCTTCTTCTTCTTTTTCAGCAAGGTTGACATTTGATATATCATTAAATTGTTCCTTTAAATCTTTTTTTTTCAACATGGATGCCTTAATTTCAGACTTCACATGCTCGGGACAGTTAGAGCAAGGCCTTGCATTCCTAAAACCCCCAACGAGGTGTTGTTTGTGCCGTGTAATTCCTCCTTTTGTTTTTTTACCACAAAAAATGCATGTCACACTATTTGTTGTCGGATTCATTTGTTAGTATAGAATATTTCCATGCTGGATCTTTTTTAAAAGATTGAACTGAATCTGACATTTTATAATCACCTAAAAGCAAACAAATTTAGATAAAAGAAACATAATATTGTCCAAGAAACATAATATGGGGGCTGCCGGGGGTCCAAGGGGGCGCTGCCCTCTGGTGCGGGGTCAAGGGGCAGCGCCCTTGCGGGGGTTGCCCCCGGAACAAAATTTATTTGTAAGAGGAATTTTGAAGTTCGTTTGTATGGAAATTAGGAAGCGGTACCGAGCGTGTACCTAGTTGTACTGAGCTGTACCGAGCGGTACCGAGCATTTACATAGCAGTACCGAGCGGTATCATGCATGTACTTAGCAATACCGAGCATGTACCGAGCATGTACCTAGTTGTACCGAGCTATACCGAGTGGTACAAAGCATGTAACTAGTGGTACCGAGCGGTACCGAGCATTTACATAGCGGTACCGAGCGGTATCATGCATGTACTTAGCAATACCGAGCGTGTACCTAGTTGTACCGAGCTGGTACCTAGTTGTACTGAGCTGGTACCTAGTTGTATTGAGCTGTACCGAGCGGTACAGAGCAAGTAACTAGTGGTATCGAGCGGTATCCAGCATATACATAATGGTACCGAGCATTTACTTAGCGGTACCGAGCATACCTGTTAAGTTCTAAATTCTTGTAAGAAATAGCCGTGCAAAACAACAGAGCTATGCGGAACAGACGGAGGTTGCAAATCAGAGTCGGCTGATAAGATTTTTTATTGGAACAGACGAAGGAGGGGGCGGATTTGGCAGAAGGACTGCTCTGCGGGACGATTCGACGGAAACAACGACTTCAACTTCGGGACAGATTCGGCTGGATTCGGCGGAAGTAGCGAATGCAGCAAATAGAAAATGAAAAACCTTCGACTTCAGGATAGATTCAGCGACCTCGACTTAGGGACTGCGGGATGTGTTCGACGGATGCAGCAAACAGAAAATCTTTCGTGAAATTAGGGCAATGAATAGTCGTTTATCTTAAAATATAGATATATTTTTAAATATAAAAAATATTCATAAGTATACAGAAATTTAAAAATAATTTGGCGCGCTATTTTGCGCCGTGCGCAATGCGCCATGGCTCACATGTGGCGCAAATAGCACGCGCTATTTTAAACACATGCGCCTCGCCATGAACATGGCGCCGTAGGTGCGCCGCGCCGCGTCGTGCGCCATGGCGCGCGCTATTTTTCTCCATTGACAGCTATGATCCCTCCCCACAATTCCTCATCCTCCCTCCACGATGCCGTCGACCCCTCATTGGCCACCTCACCCTTTATAAAACCTGAAAACTGTTGTTTGAATGCGTCACACGCATTTTGATGCACCGCGATGAATTTAAGCAAAATTTCAAAGTCGTCGGAATTCGACAAAATAAATTTTATTAAATTCTACGTGAAATTTCGATCAAAATGGTATAAAGAACATATATCAAATTTCGCACGGTTTGGGAATTAAAAATTGCCGAAGATGATTTAAGTTTACTTTTACCTTTTCTTCCATTTTTACCCCTCATTATAGAGAAATTAATAGGAGAGGGGCACATGCGTCATTTTACCTAATACTCATCTTAAAACACGAAGGGACCGAAATAATCGGTTGGTCCCTTGTTCTTTCCTTCGGCTGAAAGAGAGGAGCGGACGGGAGAGGGGGGGAGACCGTCGGGGGACGCGCGGAATTCGGCGGCGGCTATTTTTCAGCGTGCTTTTGGAAGAAAATCAAAGGGAAGGCTTAGAGAAGAAGAAATGTAAGTTTTTCATGCAAGAAACTTCTCTATTTCTTGAGATTTTTCTTGGAGAAATTTTTAGGGTTTTGATTTTGTTGGATTTTTCTTTAGAAAAATGTTAGGGCTTGATTATGCCTATGTTTCTAAGTCATAAATATGAATTTTTCTTAAGGAAAACTTAGGTTCCAAAATTAGGGTTTCTTTAAACATGAGATTTTGTTTAAGAATAATGTTAGGAAGGATATAGAAATATAATTACCATGAAATTTAAAGTTTTTCTTAAGAAATTTTGGAGTTTTAAATTAGGGTTTTTCCTAATTTTGCATTTCTAAGCTCGTATGTTAACTAAACTTGTTCCTAAAGGTTATGGGAGATATCTAATTAAAAGAAATTGAACTTTTTGAGAAAAAATATTTTTTTTCCTAATTTTTTAAATGTATTAATCCAAAAATTTCATTTAAATTCTATGTATTTAAAGGAAGGAATGTGATAATATAAGTTCATAATAAAGTAATTATCTATTAGGATTGATTTATGATTTATTTAAGATATATGTTATATGTGATAAACATGCTTATATGGTTAACTAAATGTTTTATGATATAAGTAGGTGAATGTGTATTAGTGAGCTTAAGGGAAGTGATTAGCTATGACTTGAGAAGGGTTAATGAGATATAGTGAATTTAATTGACATAAGAGGCTTATGTTGTATGTTTCTCTTAAGTTTTGAAAATAAGAATTAAGGAGAGGTTGTTGAAGTGAAGACTTTTAAAGAACAATTGAGGTTGAAATCTCTTACTCTAAATATTCATGTTCCTTTATATTTTTATTGTTCTTTTATGTTTTATTCTTTAGTTGATTTGATACATAGCAAATGCATATCTTTAGTTGATTTGATACATAGCAAATGCATATGATACATAGCAAATGCATATGAAATGTCTTTATTATTTGATAGAAATGTAGAAATATTTTTATGAATCAATGCATCGTTGATGTTTAAAATTTTAAGCATTTCATAGAAGTTATTTCATGTACTTTATGATTAAGGCATATGGTTATTATAAAAATGTTACATTTCATACCTATGTTTCTATGGAAAGATTATGTAAATGATTGTGCATGTTGAAGGCGGAGTATCAAATATGGTGTGAAAGCACAAATATGACTCTTATGAGCAATACGAAATAATATGACCCTTTGGGGCAAAAGAGAAAATGAAATGAATGGCCAAAAAGATGTTTATGTATCTGATTAGTACACTCCTGATACTCCGGTACAGTTGTATAAGATAAAACATAAGTAAACATATGACATACATAAGTTATGAGATATATAAGACATATGACATACATCAGGCATATGACATACATCAGGTATATGACATACATCAGGCATCTGACATACATAAGACGCATGACATACATAAGGCATATGACATACCTGAGGCATCTGACATACAAAAGACATATAAACTATCATATCACATTTGGCTTATACATAAGAACTGTCATGTGTAGCAAAACAATCAAGACATTTCACTTCTAGCATATATATAAATTTTCATTTTAAAAGACATGTGAAAATGTTAGGGTTAGAGTTTTTCTATTGAGCGTTAGCTCATTCCCTAGTGTTGGGATACTTTTCAGGAAAACCAGCTGCAAAAAATGGCTGACCACCCTTGGTTCACCTACAGTCGTAGAGGACTGACTGACAAGTTCTTATATTTTCTTAGTTGTAGTTTACACCTTTTTGGGATGTTTGACATGCTTGATAATGTAACCACCTTTGTACATGTGAATTCTCTCTTGAAGTAATATGAAATAATATGCAGTAATTTTTATATATTTGAAAAATTTTAGAGGCACTTTTAGTTTCTTGTGGAGTATTTTAGATTAATTCAATGCATGTTTTAAGAAAGGTTTATGTTATGAACATCTGATTCCATTCCCGCCTCGTCTACACGAGCTCACCAGGCCCGGGTCGTGACACCCTTAATGATGATTAATGTCATCATTACCACTTACCAAAATAGCCCCATTGATTTAGGAAGATAACCCCTCAATTTGAAATTCAAATTTTGAATTTCAAAATCTTTCCTAATTTGACAAAGCTATATTTGGAAAGTTTTAAATCTCATTCAATTTATTTTTAAATTGGATTTGATTTATGCTTACTCTTCCTTAGGAAACTCAATTTGGAAGCTCTTAAATCCCTCCACAAAATCCTCCTCCCTCTCTTAATACCACCTCTTAATACCACCGGCCCCTTGATAGGGCTCCACCTTGGATTTCCCTCTTAAGCCCCAACTCAATTTTAATTTGAAATCAAATTCAAATTCTTTCCCTCCATTTTCACTTAATCTGAAATTAATTTCATATTTTTAATAATTCTTCCTAATCCTAACCTAGATCTAGCTGCCCCCTCTCTCTCCTCACTCACTCTGATGTGAAACTATCATGTAATGAAATGAGAATTGCACTTGAAATTAAATAAAATCTTGAACCAAGCTTGCTACTAAAACTTGTGTGCGTATTCAATTAAGGTTCAAAAAAAATTAAAACATGAGTGCTTAAATAACAGCAAGAAATTACCGTACGAGATTGGAAAGCTTTTCAAAACATCATCTAAAATATCAAGTATTGCAAATAGCTAAAATACCAAAGCCCCAAATTTAAAATTTAGACCCTTCACCTTAGGATCCGTCACTCTATTTGAGGTGGAGGCTAGCGGAAGAGAATCGTGAGCAAGCTTAGCGACGCCACTAGTACACAAGTAATCTTGAGAGGACTTGTCGCCGGGTTGGAAGTCGGGTTCGAAGGAGCGGATGGACGGCCTTCGATGATCCACGTATAGACGGAGAAGTGATCGTCTATCGAATCCACAAGAGTTGGCAAGATCCGGTCCAAGTACTCTTCCGGGGTGTCGTCGAAGTCGAATCCCACGTCAAAGAAGGGTGAACGGAGAATGTTGACTCTTCCGTTGCGGTCGTACTCAAACCCGAAATTCCATTCGGGCTCTTCCATGCATTCTTGAAGGTAGGGATGAAGATTGCCGCACGAAGCTCTCCAATGGAGGGAGAAAGGGGCGGCGGGTAGGAATGGATGGGGGGCGGCCGGAGGTAGAGAGAGGCTCCCTGATACCAAAATCTGGAATTTCAGATTTCGGTTGAGGTATGGGGAGAATTAATTTGCAATTTTCAAATTAGTTCCTAAAGGGGATGGGCGGTTAGGAAGGAGGAGTTTAGGGGCTGATTTTGTGGAGAAATTTAAATTTAATTGGGGGGAAGAGAGAGGCCTTGAGGGGACGGCTGGGTTTGTAGAGGAGAAATAAAAGGAATTAACCACTTTGGGGACCACGGCTTGCCTTAATAGATTTAAAAATATTCTGTAATAATCAGCTTTGAGTAAAGGCTGAAATAAAACCGATTTTGATAAAAGGAAACTTTCCTTATATTATGTAGCCGTTTGGGGATTTCAAAATCTGCTATTAATTCCTTTGTAATTATTGACTCAATCTTAGGAATCAATTAAGGAAGGCAATTAATGGCTCATGGGGGGATTTGAATTTCCACTCCAGAATTCCAAAGGGAGGCGGGATGGGGATCTCGTGGAAAAGGCCTCACGGCTTGGACACTAGGCTTGCTGGACGGTGGAGGGGAGGGGAGGGGAGAGGGCTGCACAGGATAGCCTTGCTGGAGGCTGGCTGGCGGGAGAAGCCAGCAAGGCTCGGCTGGGCTGTGAAGCCAGCGGTCTGAGGGATCCCAAGGAGAATCGGCAGCAGATGGGTGAAGGAAAAATTGAAAAATTCTGTGGAATTCCGTTGCTTGGATTCCGCTTGTTTCACTTTTCTTCAACGCTCGATCTCCACGCAATAATCAATGGACGAAACCTAGAACTCACGGAGAGATCTAGTTCCCGTCGAACTCACTAAGAGATCTCAGAGAAGAGTACTCACAAAGAGAACAAAGGGAAATATCATTTCATTCAAAACTAAGAAAAATACAATCCATCTTGCCTCATATATGGAGGCTCCAAATAAAATAAAAAGAAAAGACAACCATGCCCTTGGGGCTACATAAGTCAGACAATGCCCTCAGGGGCAAACTCGGAAAACTAATAATAATAAAAATGACATAAGTAATAAGCTCAAAAGTAGAGGCTCTGGATCGCAGCCGTCGATCTGCGCCGTCGGCGATGGTACACGTGGCGAAACCTGATGTCCCCATCATTCTCCCCGGGTGGGAGAGAACTCGACCCCGTCGAGTGGGTGTCTCTAGAAGCCTCGTACCACTCCAGCAGGTCTGGGTCTAATCTCTGTAGCTCATCTCGGTCGATCCACACGTTCTCCGTCTCCGGCTTTCCTGCCCATTGAACTAAGTACCTCCGACGACCACCGTCTCTAGTAGAAATGATTTCATCGCTAAGCACTGCCTCAATCCTTTCCGCAGTAGGTAAAGTGGGGAGTTTTGGGAGTGGGGGAAGGCTGGGGATCTCACTAGGTGGGTACTCACAAGGCTCATCAAATAATGGATTAGATGGGTTAAACTCTGGACCCTCATAAGTTACAAGGTCTTCAACGTTAAAAGTGGGGCTAAAGTTAAAACCTTTGGGAAGGTCGAGCACATAAGCATTACTATTAATTTTAGAAATTATTTTGAAAGGGCCCGCGCTTCTCGCGTGTAACTTCTTAACGGTCCCTTGCGGGAACCGCTCCGGACGAATCCGAACCATCACATAATCACCCACATTAAATTCCTTGAACCTTCTCTTGAGGTCCGCATTAAGTTTGTAGTTGGCATTGCTCAATTCAATTTTTTTATTAATTTCTCTGTGCAATTCATGTAAATGCGATGCAAATGCAGATGCTGACTCAGATGACCTAGCCTTAGGACCCATGGGAATAAGATCTATAGGTTGCTTTGGTTTGTGGCCATACACAATCTCGGCAGGACTCAGACCCGTAGTTCGGTTGACAGAATTATTATAGGCAAACTCGGCGATCGGTAACTTAGAATCCCAGTCTCTAAGGTTTTCCCCAACTAACGTCCTTAAGAGGTTTCCTAAACTTCTGTTTACAACTTCGGTTTGACCATCGGTCTGAGGGTGGAAGGCTGTAGAAAACTGTAATTTCGTACCCATCTTATGCCACAGTGTTTTCCAAAAATAACTTGTGAATTTGACATCCCTGTCGGAAACAATAGTCTTAGGTAAACCATGAAGTCTCACAATCTCGTCAAAGTATAGCTTAGCGACCCGGGAGGCGTCGAAAGTTTTGGAACAGGGTAGGAAGTGGGCCATCTTAGAAAACCTATCAACGACGACACAAACAGAATCGTGTTTTCTGAGGGTCTTGGGTAAACCTAATACAAAGTCCATGCTTACATCCTGCCAAGGGCAATTAGGAACAGGTAGTGGGGTGTAGAGGCCTGTGTTTTGTTTTCGTTGTTTGGCAAGTTGGCAGGTGTGACATCTCTTTATAAGCTTGCCAACGTCGCGTTTCAGGGTGGGCCAATAGAATCTATTCTCTAGCGCGGCGATAGTTTTGGATTGGCCAAAGTGGCCAGCTAGTCCGCCCGCATGCAGCTCCCATACTAGGAATTCTCACAGAGAGGTATTCGGAATATAGAGTTTCTGGGCTTTGAACAAATAGCCATCCTCCAAAAGGAAGTCATTTAGTAAAGATCCACCATCCTTAGTCAGTAGGGTGTAAGTTTCTTTAAAATCGGGGCAGTCCAAATAGTCATCCTTTAGTCGCTCAAAACCAATTACTTCCGTCCTCATTTCCTGGGTAGTCATCATTCTTCGACTGAGGGCGTCAGCAGCCTTATTCTCAGTTCCTGCTTTGTGTCTAATCGTGTAAGTATACTCCTGCAGGAATTCAACCCAACGGCCATGGCGGGCATTGAGTTTCTTCTGTGAATTGATGTATCGTAAGGCTTCGTGATCTGAGAATATCACAAATTCTTGGGGCAGTAAATAGTGTCTCCAGTATCGGAGGGACTGAATGACCGCATAGAATTCCTTGTCATAGGTAGAATACCTCTGACGAATGTCGTTCAGCTTCTCACTGAAGAATGCTACAGGGTGTCCTTCTTGAGATAAAACTCCTCATATCCCAATTCCTGATGCATCACATGTTACCTCAAAGACTTTAGAAAAATCAGGAAGACGCATAACAGGGGATTCAACCATTTTTCTCTTAATATCCTCGAAAGCCTTAGTGGCAGCTGTCGTCCAATGAAACTCTCCTTTCTTGAGGCAGTCGGTTATGGGCGCCACTATAGTGCTAAAGTTTCTAATAAACCTTCTATAGAATGTGGCCAATCCGTGAAAACTCCGAACGTCTCTTATAGTCTTGGGCTCAGGCCACTCATTAATCGCTCTAATCTTTTCAGGGTCGGCTGAGATACCTCGAGCTGAAATTATAAATCCCAGAAAGGTAACACTATCAGTGAGAAACACACACTTCCGAGGGTTTGCGTACAACTGCTCTTTCCTCAAAATCTCGCAAACTTGTTTCAAGTGTTCCAAATGTTGATCTATCGATTTGCTATAGATCAAAATATCATCGAAATAGACAACCACAAATTTTCCGAGAAACGGTCGAAGGACTTGGGTCATAATCCTCATGAAGGTGCTAGGGGCGTTGCTAAGACCAAATGGCATAACCATCCACTCGTACAATCCGTCTTTGGTTTTAAAAGCCGTCTTCCATTCATCCCCAGGGCGGATTCGGATTTGATGATACCCGCTTTTAAGGTCAACCTTTGAGAACAACGTTGCTCCAGTCATCATGTCTAACATGTCGTCCAATCGAGGGATCGGGAAACGATATTTCACAGTAATCTTGTTGATAGCGCGGCTATCAACACACATCCTCCAGGAGCCGTCCTTTTTAGGGGTTAAGAGGGCCGGTACAGCACACGGGCTAAGGCTCTCCTTAATGAATCCTCGCTGAAGGAGCTCATCGACTTGTTTCTTTAGTTCCGAATGCTCAGTCGGGTTCATACGGTAGTGGGGGAGGTTGGGTAAAGATGCTCCCGGCACTAAATCTATTGCGTGCTGTATGTCCCGAAGGGGTGGAAGTTGGTTAGGTAAGTCATCAGGGAACACATCGGCAAAGCTCTCTAGAATGGGTTTAACTTCCTCGGGGATCTGTTCTCTTTGATCCTCATCCACTTCTCTAGCTACTAGGGCATACATTGGTGCTCCTTGGGAGATTTCATCTTCTACTTCCTTAGCAGTCAAGAGGTGTAGCCCTTTGCTTTGTTTGGCAGGAGTAGGCTTGGCTTCCGTCTTGGGGTTTTTAGGTTGGGAGGGCATTAACTTGATTTTCTTTCCCTTGTGTTCGAACACGCAGGTGTTCGACCTCCCATAGATATGAACATCATTGTCAAATAACCAGGGGCGACCCAGGATAATTTGACCTACGTCCATGGCCAAAACATCACACCAAATCTTGTCTTGATATCCCACGAACTCTATGGGAATGAGGCTACGGTCCTTAATTTCTATGGTAGTTGAATTTATCCAAGCAACCTTATACGGATTTGGGTGAGGGGTCATCTTAAGGTTGAGCTTGGAAACCATAGCAGAAGAGACTGCATTGATACAACTTCCACTGTCGACGATAACCTTGCAGTTCTTATCTCCAATCTTAACAAAGGTATGAAAAATGGAAGTCCTACGCCAATCATCGCTTAACTTAGGTTGTGACAAAGCGCACCTAACAACCTGAAGGGTAACAGGTTCTTCTTCCGTAAAGGAGTCTTCGTCCTCATCAACATGATGCACCATGTCAGTCTCAGGCTCATCCTCATCCTCCTCAGCCTCTTCTATAATGGTGACTTTATATGGGCTGGAGCATTGGGACGCAATGTGCCAATATCCAAGACACCTATAACATTTGGTTCCAGAACTTGCTTTGGGAGGATCACGGTCGGTGGGTCTACTCTTAGAGTCCGAACGGGGTTGGCCTGTGCTAGCAGTGGGTCGACTACCTATCGCGTTCGTGGGTCGGTTCTGGGACTGGCTGGTGGAAGTTCGATAGGGGTTTGATCGGGTATCAAACTGCCTAGTGTGGGAGTGGGTCTTGGACTCTTCTAGGTCAAGTACTAGGCTGCAAGCAGCCTCTAAAGTGTCTATTCCTCTAGCGAACAGTTCAGTCCTAAGATCTTCTCTAAGGCCAGCTCTAAACATAGACAGAATTTGAGTAGGGGTAGCGGATTCTTCTCCGTTGCAACGAATCAAGAAATCATCAAAGGCGGAGATGTAATCTTTAACAGGTTTGCTCCCCTGGGTTAGCCGATTCCACTTATCTAGAAGCTTAGGGTAGTAGGAAGGTGGTAAGTATTTCCTCCTGAGTTCTTGCTTCATGGTCCTCCAATCATTTATCGGATGTTCTCCTCTAGATTCCCGCATGTTCTCCAAGTTGGTCCAGTAAAGGTTGGCTCGACCAATGAGCTTCATCTCGGCGAACCTCACTTTCCTCGCCTCAGAGATGTTGTACCATTTAAAATAACTATCCATAGACTTGAGCCAATCTAGGAAAACTTGAGGGTCAAGGGTTCCGTCATAGGTCGGGGCGTCGATCCTAATGTTCTTCAGTAATTGTGTCGTTGTCTCTCCAAGTGTTGTTTTCGGGCTCTTGAGG
Source organism: Dendrobium huoshanense (assembly GCA_016618105.1). Lineage (NCBI taxonomy): Eukaryota > Viridiplantae > Streptophyta > Magnoliopsida > Asparagales > Orchidaceae > Dendrobium > Dendrobium huoshanense. The sequence goes on along the minus strand of CM028353.1, from coordinate 24,738,810 downwards.
TGGCCTAGGGTTGCGTTGGTAATGGTCTTGGAAACGTCCGGGATCTCGAGGGGGCTCATGATCGGGTCGGGTGTCTTCGCCATAAGGTGAGTGAGGTCTCGAAGGCGTATAAATCGCAGGATTACCATTACGCTCGATATTATCCAATCGGTCACTCGTGTGGCTCCTAAAATCAGCTAGATCAGTTTGGGTGTTGCGAATTTGTTGAGTAACGGTGCCTAGTTGTCCTAAAATAAGGTCCAAGGTAGCTTGGAGATGCTGCGGATCCATGTTGAAAAGTTTAGGGGTCACTAGGGTGGGTGAAGGGGTAGTGGGCAGCACCTAGACACTCCTGTAGAAGGATCCTAAAGCTTCAATAAGCTGCTGGTTTGCAGCGGACAGCAACTTACAGCAAAGATCTAAGCTGCCTAAAAGTGAAGAAGGGGTCTGCTACACAGGACAGCAACTACGCAAGGCCTAAAGTCTTCTAAAATGAGCTTAACAGCGGCTGGAAGGTGTGGACAGCAAAATGACAGCAAGGAAAAAAGGTTAAGACACTTAGAAAACTCACAGATAAGAGGTTAGCATAAGGGACAACTGCTATTAGGCCTTAACTTAAATAAATGTGTGCAGGAATTTGCAAAACAGGGAATAAACAGTGAAAAAAAACTGAACTACTAGATGATATGCATGCCAAATTAAAACTACAATGAGGTGCTAGACCCTAGGATGCCTTCTAAACATGCCAAGCATGGTAACCATGCTCTGATACCACAAATGATGTGAAACTATCATGTAATGAAATGAGAATTGCACTTGAAATTAAATAAAATCTTGAACCAAGCTTGCTACTAAAACTTGTGTGCGTATTCAATTAAGGTTCAAAAAAAATTAAAACATGAGTGCTTAAATAACAGCAAGAAATTACCGTACGAGATTGGAAAGCTTTTCAAAACATCATCTAAAATATCAAGTATTGCAAATAGCTAAAATACCAAAGCCCCAAATTTAAAATTTAGACCCTTCACCTTAGGATCCGTCACTCTATTTGAGGTGGAGGCTAGCGAAAGAGAATCGTGAGCAAGCTTAGCGACGCCACTAGTACACAAGTAATCTTGAGAGGACTTGTCGCCGGGTTGGAAGTCGGGTTCGAAGGAGCGGATGGACGGCCTTCGATGATCCACGTATAGACGGAGAAGTGATCGTCTATCGAATCCACAAGAGTTGGCAAGATCCGGTCCAAGTACTCTTCCGGGGTGTCGTCGAAGTCGAATCCCACGTCAAAGAAGGGTGAACGGAGAATGTTGACTCTTCCGTTGCGGTCGTACTCAAACCCGAAATTCCATTCGGGCTCTTCCATGCATTCTTGAAGGTAGGGATGAAGATTGCCGCACGAAGCTCTCCAATGGAGGGAGAAAGGGGCGGCGGGTAGGAATGGATGGGGGGGCGGCCGGAGGTAGAGAGAGGCTCCCTGATACCAAAATCTGGAATTTCAGATTTCGGTTGAGGTATGGGGAGAATTAATTTGCAATTTTCAAATTAGTTCCTAAAGGGGATGGGCGGTTAGGAAGGAGGAGTTTAGGGGCTGATTTTGTGGAGAAATTTAAATTTAATTGGGGGAAGAGAGAGGCCTTGAGGGGACGGCTGGGTTTGTAGAGGAGAAATAAAAGGAATTAACCACTTTGGGGACCACGGCTTGCCTTAATAGATTTAAAAATATTCTGTAATAATCAGCTTTGAGTAAAGGCTGAAATAAAACCGATTTTGATAAAAGGAAACTTTCCTTATATTATGTAGCCGTTTGGGGATTTCAAAATCTGCTATTAATTCCTTTGTAATTATTGACTCAATCTTAGGAATCAATTAAGGAAGGCAATTAATGGCTCATGGGGGGATTTGAATTTCCACTCCAGAATTCCAAAGGGAGGCGGGATGGGGATCTCGTGGAAAAGGCCTCACGGCTTGGACACTAGGCTTGCTGGACGGTGGAGGGGAGGGGAGGGGAGAGGGCTGCACAGGATAGCCTTGCTGGAGGCTGGCTGGCGGGAGAAGCCAGCAAGGCTCGGCTGGGCTGTGAAGCCAGCGGTCTGAGGGATCCCAAGGAGAATCGGCAGCAGATGGGTGAAGGAAAAATTGAAAAATTCTGTGGAATTCCGTTGCTTGGATTCCGCTTGTTTCACTTTTCTTCAACGCTCGATCTCCACGCAATAATCAATGGACGAAACCTAGAACTCACGGAGAGATCTAGTTCCCGTCGAACTCACTAAGAGATCTCAGAGAAGAGTACTCACAAAGAGAACAAAGGGAAATATCATTTCATTCAAAACTAAGAAAAATACAATCCATCTTGCCTCATATATGGAGGCTCCAAATAAAATAAAAAGAAAAGACAACCATGCCCTTGGGGCTACATAAGTCAGACAATGCCCTCAGGGGCAAACTCGGAAAACTAATAATAATAAAAATGACATAAGTAATAAGCTCAAAAGTAGAGGCTCTGGATCGCAGCCGTCGATCTGCGCCGTCGGCGATGGTACACGTGGCGAAACCTGATGTCCCCATCACACTCTCTCCTATTTGAATTGGGAATTTAACTACACGTGCCACCTAAGCAAGTAATTAAATTCTAATATTATTCCCACAGCTATCCATAAAACTCCCCAGCACATTCCCCCAGTTTTTGTGCATCCAGATGGCGGCAAATCCTGAATTTCTCCTCTCCAACTTGCTGTCTAGAATTCTGGACAGGTTCTAAGTGCTGCCATGAGACTCAAAACATAGGAAGCTGCTGTCCAGAAGAACTACAGCAACAGAAACAGCAGTTCTGCTGTTCCCAAGTCCTCCAGCTGCTGTCCTAAATCTCCGAACAGGATCTGGGTTGCTGTCCAGATGAAATTCAGCCAAAGGAGGCGACTATCTTAACCGGAAAGACCTTCTAGTTGTTTCCCCCAATGCCCCAAATCAGGATTTGGTGAACTCTTTCCCTCACTCTTTTATTTTCCTTGTTACTTTCAATTGTGGAATTAATTGATTCATCGAGATCGTGTTAATCCTCTGCTAACGCCTAGAAATTGGAAGAGTTGATTGAGGTATCTTCTTGTAGAGACTAATCTTTTGTTAGCATTGGGATTTATTGTTCAAAATCAATCATGTATGCAACATTCGATTAAATTGACTGTGTTATGATCTTAACTTCTATGCATGTGATTTAGCCTAAGCTTGTCTTACCACCCTTGTGTTTTATTTTGTCGTTCAAAATCACTCTAAGGATATAATTATTGTGCTCTAAAAAAATTAAGCGTGCAAATTCATTAAGTAATTCATCTTCGCATGTTCATTTTACATCACTTTTGTTGAAATAGAAATTGAGAGCACCATGTGGTTGCCAATGGTTAGCTATAGATTGATAATATTTGTGATGTCAGAAATTGCATGCTTACTATGATATTATTATATAGTTCGATAGCAATAAAAATAGAGAAAATAAAACTCAAGAGGAAGAAGCAATGATGTAATTCATTTCAATGAACCATTAAGATGAAATTGTCGTCAATATTAATACAAAGATAAGTATAGGATCACTATCACAAGGGCAGAGGTTGTTGCATAGCTGTAGTTAGGATTTGATGGGATCTTTTGATCTCAAGATTGAGATGGACTAGAGGAGAAATTGACTGCTAACAAATAGAATTCCACATTGAACATGATTATATGAGATGGAATGCAAGTGCTCCTAAGGGAATAAAATGGGACATTGAGAACCTGTACGAGGCAGCAACAATTGCAGTGGAAATTTCTGAAGTGTAGTTAACTGGCATTGCTAAAATAATAATGTCTGCCAAATCATATTTACCAATGGGAATAATGGAGGGAACTATATTCGTTATTCAAAGACAGTTATAGTGTTAAAATAAAGTAATGGGAGGAGACAAAGGAAAGAATAACTGAAACCATGTTCTCACGTTCCCATATCATACACACAATGCAATGGAAATAACTGCTATGCGATCCCTACAAAGAGAAATAGAAACGAAAACAAGAGATTACGCTTACTGATGAACTTGAGCCGAAAGCCCAGTTCGTTTCCGAGCCCTCTTCGATGTGTTGCAGTTAACCGCCTCTGTTCTTACTCAACCCTCCTACGGGTGTCTCCTATTTGGTTTCAGACCCACGCCCGGTGAAACCCGTCGTCCGCCCGCCTCACCTGCAAGCGGCCGGCACATACGGCCACTCCCAACCTCCGGATGCAGCATCTCCCGACCAAACAACACCCATTGCCTTCGCCTTAGTCCGAACCTCCTAAGCCTTTCCGAGCCCACCTCCCTTCGACTCGGTCTCATGAGAACAACCATTCGTTCACCTCCCGACCTGCCTCCGTTCGATTGCAGTACTCTCGTGAAACCGCGAGCTGTGAATTTGACCCCTCTTGCACCTGCGTCTGTCCTCCTGTGCAAGGATGGGACCTCACAATCTTGTAACTCTCTCTTGCGTTCGATCTTGACACCAGGCCATTCAACCTTGCTCTTTGCAACCGACCTCCACAGTCGAGCTGCCTTCCTCTAAACCCGCAAGGCAAACATACAACTTAAGCTTTGGTTTGTTCCACACACTTAACCCTAATGCTTCTTGATTTGAAACTGGGAGCAAGGAAGAAAGGGTATATTATATTGTGTTATTATTATTAATAGAATATTAATAATAACTAATAATTATTGTTGTTATGATATAAAAGAAAAGCATATGGTGTAATTACCAAATCGGAAGGTTGAAGATGCATTCAAGAGTGATATGCCCCTCGAAGCCCTTGGACGTTGATTTGATCCGGTCGAGCGGATTAAAATGACGAGTACCCTCCCTAACTTCCCCTCGCGGGGAGGGGCGCCAGAAGGTTGTCGAGTTTTAAACAGGTACCATAGTCGCTAAAATTGGAGTTAAAGACTAAATTCGGGGTCAATTCGCTCCCCCAAAACCTTTGTTGTCAATTTGATCCAAGCGGGCTAGAAAGGGCAAGTGCCCTCCCTAACCTCCCCTCGTGGGGAGGGACGTCAGGAGGTTGCCGAAATTTCCCCGAAAATATTAGACTTAGTGCGGATTTTTGGAAAAAATTTGGAAAAAGATATAATTGATTAATTTAACTTTAAAATAATAATTAATTAATTGTAATTAAATGAGAAATTCTAATTGAAATAAAATTGTTAACTAATTAGCTAATTAAAATCTAAACTTAAATCATATTAAATAAATTTGAACCTTTAAAATTCATGTATTTAATTTTGAATATAATTTAATTATTTGAATGATTAATTAATTAATTTAACTCTAACTTAAATAATTAATAAAAATCAGAACATTTATTAAAAAATTTTAATTAAAACTTTAATTGAAATAATCAAGAGAATATCTTTTAATTAATTAATTTAAATCCTTTATATTAATCAAATTTATCGAGTAATTAAATTTAATTAATAATAGAGTTAAAATAACTAAATAATTTTAAAATACATTTAAAATCAATTAAATAGCTGAACAATTAGTTTAAATGCTTTTAATTAAAATCAAATATTAATGCAATTAATTCAAAATTAAATAAATGCATTAAATAAAAGTAGAACAATGTTCACACTAAATCAAACACCATACAACTCATACTAAAACCCAAACTCCTAAAAAAATTAACCTAAACATAAAACAGAAAGAAAGGCTCCAAAATCCCAAAACTACACTCCTAGTAAACAACAACTCACAAACTCAAACTCTCCTCTAACTCCTACAACTGTTGCAGGTACCACATACTTGCAAGTAAAGAAATAGAGTATTAGTACAACATAGTAAAAAAAAACTAGTGATAGTAAAGAAAAGTAGGTGCTGAACAAACAACATGGCTAAAGTAGAACGACAAGCTACTTGGGTAAAAGAAAACTACAAGCACTATTACGAGCATAAAACCACAAGTACACTACTGAAAGCTAGAGTAGAAAATAACTGTTGGGTAGTAAATGTCAAAACAACAACGATTGCAGGCTAGTAAGTGTCAAACTAGTGAACAAGCAGACTAGTAAATGACTAAAAGCTAAAGTCTAGTGTCAGACTTGTACACAACTGCAAACTAGTGTACCTACAGTACCAATCTACCAACAATTAACCTCTAGGCTACTTTTTAATAGGAGCTGTAAGTCCCATCTCAATTAGGATGTTGGGGAAACCTTTCCCTAAATAAATAATGCATCCCTGATAACCCGGGCCACCTTTAATAGAGGCCATATGACATGCTAATTGGGATACTTCTAAAGTGAAGTAGTAAGACCCGCTTTTAACTCAGACATGTGCAACCTTTAATTGAGGCCGTAAAACTTACTACAACGACTACTTTCAATGAACGTAGTAAGTCCCGACCCAAACCCAAACTACAGGCAAACTCCTAAATGGGGCCATGGGACCTAACCAAAAGCTAAACTACGGGCAACTCCCAAGTGGAAATGCAAATCTCAACCTAAACCAAACCAACCTACATCTATCCACTTTAGTTTTACTCGGGATTTCTAAGAGGAGGCAACCAATGAATGTTAATCAAATTCCCTGGACACTACAATCAATGTTTGTTAGTATTGGTCGACTGAAACCAACGGTATACTCGGGACGACAGAACAATGGGATCTTGATCTTACTCACTAAAACACTTGCACATTTCTACATTTCTTGCATAACTAAATATACTTTCATCTTTAATCGAGAGTGCTCTTCTACGCGTAAGAAGGGGTAATTAACTATGAGGGCTGCGCTCATAGGAAGTGGAACATCATAATTAAATAAACCATGATGTCGTTCATCAAGGGAAATCTGATTAAATTAAAAATCCAATCTACCTCGGGAAAACTGGTACCTTAGGCTTGCGAAAGCGGGGTTTGTGCCGCCCAACGACATTTTCACCTTTCATGAGGGTGAACATCTTTATTTCATGAAATGTGACTTTGCATGCTGCTGCCATGATTGCATTCTTGAATTCAAGATGAAATCAGTTGAGGCGATAGTGAAAACCACTAAGCTTTATCTATCTAATATTACCAGATCAAATAGTTATTTATTGATTATAGTGTTGCTTCTCCTGAGGCTTGTGTGATAGTGACATGGAATGTCTTTCCATTCTTATTTTCAGTAGTCACCTAGTGGTTGTGTCTTGCTCTCTAATTTTCTGCTTTATATTTGTGTCAATATTTCATATAGCTAGCTTGGACTGGACTGAAATCTGAGGCTAACCCTCTTATTTGTTTATAATTTTTGCAGCTGCTTTGACTACACCAATGCATTGGCGGTAAGCCTGCTGTACTGAGTAGTCTTCTACTTCAATTATCACAATTTTAATTGATAGAAATGAAGTATCTGTGGCTCCCATCAATATTGTGTTGAGGAGAGTGGAAATCTCATTTTAAACTTAAAATCTCTTTCCAAAATATGTTGTCTTACAATAGAAAATGTTGGATTTACAAGTTGAAATTGTTTCAGTTGATTATAAAGTCATTGGTAAAAGTGCCATAAGGAATACCAAATTTTCATTTGGTATAATGCAGTGTTGAAACAATTTTTTGCTACTTGGTTATGATTGAATTAAGACTGTACTTGCACGCACAAATTACAGGCACGAAAATTTTATTCTTATGTAACTTGATTAAGGTCATTCTCTACAACAACAACAACATCAAGCCTTTGTCCCACTACGTGGGGTTGGCTACATGAATCCTTTTTCGCCATTGTGTCTGGTTAAAAGTTAAATTTTCATTTAAATTTAATAAAGAAAGATCATTTCTAATATTTTTTATCCAAGTCTTTTTAGGTCTACATCTACCTTTCTTAACATAAGTCAAATTTAATACCTCAACTTTCCTAACCGGGTCATCGGAAGGCCTTCGTTTAATGTGACCAAACCATCTAAGGCGACTTTCTCTAATCTTATCTTCCACTGGAGCTACTCCAACTTTTTCACATATATGCTCATTTCGTATCCTATCTCTAAGGGTCAAGCCACTCATCCACCTAAGCATCCTCATCTCTGCAACACTTAACTTAGTATTATGCTTCTCTTTTAATGGCCAACATTCGGCACCATAAAGCATTACAGGTCTCACCATCATCTTATAGAATTTTCCCTTAAGTTTGAGGGGAACTTTTCTATCGCACAATAAGCCCGATGCATTCCTCCACTTCAACCATCCAACTTGAATTCTGCTGATAATATCCCATCAATTTCACCATCACTTTGAACAATAGATCCAAGATATCTAAAACGTGTACTCTTATTAATTACTTGATCACCCAAAATCACAATCCCATCACTAGGTCTATTGCTTCTAAAATTACACTCCATATATTTAGTTTTAGATCTACTCAAGCGAAAACCTTTAGACTCTAAAGTTGACCTCCATAATTCAAGTTTACCTTCAAATCCCTCTCTAGTCTTATCAACAAGAAGAATATCATCAGCAAAAAGCATACACCAAGGTACATTCTCTTGCAAATGTCTAGTGAGAACATCCATGACTAAAGCAAAAATATATGTACTTAAGGTTCATCCTTGATGTAATCCAACCGAAATAGAAAATACTTGGTCAAACCACCTTGTGTTTGAACACAAGTAATAGCTCATGCATACATATCTTTAATGATTTGAATATAAGCATTATTAACTCCTTTCTTTTCAAGAACTCTCCATAGCACTTCTCTTGGAACTTTATCATATGCTTATCTTAATGATTAAGGTCATTCTCTTTGTATGAATAAATCTGAGTATTGAGATCGAGATTTTTACTTAAAGCATCAAAATGATTACTTAAGAAGTTTCCTAGCAGTCATTTTATCCAACCTGTTTGCCTATCTTTGACTAGGTTCTTTTCTTCGGAGTTTTTCCCTTCAAATTTTCTTTTGTTAGAGAACTCAAAAGCATATTTAGATGCATAGCTATGATTTGATTACCTACACGTAAAGTAATATGATCCTTTTGATTGAACTACTAAGTTTCAAAATTTACCGATGGTTGAGGAGACAGCCTTTTAATTAAAATGACCAAAGTTTCCGTATTGTTTCCTTCTTCAAAAAGTTTAGATTCTTTTTATTTGGTTTTGTAATGGACACAACTATATTTTCTTGATGGGTTTTTGATGCGTTAAAGCTCTTGAAACTTTAGGACCTGGTGGTGGGATACATGGCAGTGCCCAAATATTCTGGATTAAGCATGACAGAACACCCACAATACATTACTGTCAGGTAAAGAGTGTACCGCTTGTGTAAACTTCTATTCATCGTTCTCAATGAACTTTATACTCTGATTGTTAGTATATATGAAGCTGTTAATTTTTTTTCTTTTCTACTACTACACATTTGAAATTATGAAAAATTCAGAAATGAAAGAGGACGGGAGATGCTTAACCTAGTTGAGAATCTTTTGGAGATAACTGATACAACCAGCAGTGTAAGGGAAAAAGTTGCATGAATGTTCACATGATGAATCATTGCAGTTGTGAAAGCTTGTCTGGTAATCCATGTAAATTTTCATTTCAGGGAAGCAGAAGACCGTTTGTTATGGAGACGGTTAATGCAGATGATAAAGCCAAGTTAGGTATGTCTAGGGGCAGAGTCAAATTTTTTTTTTTTTTTTTTTTTTTTGTAGGGCACAAAATAATAATTTTAAAATATGAATATATTTTTTTTTCATTAGATCTCGGGACCAATATTGGTGGTTAAAAAAATAGAGTTTTAATTTCAAAGAATTATATATATGGCATTGCAAAATATATAACTGAGCCTCACCTTTATGCATATCACTTTTATTTTCTTTATCTGATCATCATTATTGAAAATATTAGTCATTATAAATATTATTGATGTTTCACAAAAAAATGCTTTGATTGGACATGAATCTCGATACAAATCTAAATTGAAAATGTTTGAAATTAAATTTTGGGACCATCCAAACTCTGATTTTAGCAAGCTTATAATCAAATTGATCATTTTAAGGAGGCGGACCGAGGACACCAAATTCAGTCCAAACTGAGCCCAAATGAGCTCAAATCAAAGGATCAAAACATTCTTGGAAGCTTCAAAACATTGATTGATGACAAAATAATATCCAAATATGACATGCTTATAGTCGAATCGAGCCACTCGACGAGATGAATCCAACGAGTCCAAGATCACTCAATTCTAACATCAATAAACGCTCAATGATCAATGGAATCAATATGAGCTATTCGATGAAACACCCCAAAATTGTCTTTAATCTTCTCCATATTTATTGAGTCACTCCAAAAATTATAAATAGACCCCCATTCTTTATATGAAGAGGGGAGAGGAAGGTGGAAGTAGGGGTATTAATTCGGGTCAACGGGTTGGGTTCGGGTCCAACCTGAGTTGACCCGGGCGTAAACGGGTTGACCTGAACCTGACCCGACTAGCTAAATGGGTCAGGTTTTTCAACTCGACCTGACCCGCGCGAGTTACTGGTTTGACCCGACCTGCGAACCCGATTAGCTAAATGGCGTAGGTGGTGAGGCAAGGTGAAGTGGCCGACGGTGACTGGATCACTGGTGAGGCAGAGCAGGCGGTGAGGCCGACTGCTTGACGCCTTGAGGCCAACGATTTGATGCCTTGAGGCCGACGACGGTGAGGCCGATGATGATGGCTTGACGGGTCGCATTACTCGTGTACTCGAGTTTGTCGTGGGTGCCGTCGGGTCCAGGTAGTAGCAGATCTAGGACGGAGGAGATGCTGCACTGCGGAAACTTGTAGGATCGGACAGTTGAAGCTGAAGCGACGAGACTAGATGCGGACAACAGACAGGATGACTGGCCTCAAGCCTGGCGCGGACGGGATAACAATCACGTTCCCGAATCAATTGGGTTGACTTCGGGTTGCCGGGTCAACCCGAACCTGATTTGATTTTACAAACGGGCTGAAAACTCTAACCCGAACCCAACCCGTATAGCAAACGGGTTGACTCGAACTAAAATTTTTCTGGTCGGGTCTGGGTTGGGTTTCGGGTCTGGTCAAATTTTGACACTCGGTGGAATAATAGAAGAGCTATGGAGCTTGTGGAATCTTGGAGCTCTACCCCGACAGCATCATCGACGAATCCAATCCATAGCTATTGAATCTCTGCCCGACTATCGTTGTTGGATCTCTATCTAGCTTCCATTACCGGGCCTTCCTCCGACCACTGTCGCCTACTAATAACTGTCCCTTCGACCACCGCTGCCAAACTATTGTCCTTCCGACCTCTTTTGCACCCCCAATTATGGTCTCTCCGTCCTCTATCATCTGACTACTGCTCTACGGACCAAACAAATAGGCATGTACTCTCTTAAGAACATTTGCTATGTTGTTCTCCAACTATGTAATATGCTTTATACAATATTTATTTGCTACATTAAGCCAGCACCCTTCTCCGGAGAATGACATCATTTGTAATCAACCACCAACACTAGTTTAATCATTTCGACTGGGCAAGACCCTGTGAATTTTCCCATTCGAGGGTTTTTCACATAAATTTTTTGGCATCTTTTATGATTGCTGCACTCCTCTATTCTATTTGTTTGTGTGCTGAATCTTCGTATAAGACTAAAACGCTAAATTTTATATTTCTTTACCGTTGTGAATATTCTAGGATGCAACAATTATTAAAAATATTATTTATTGAATAATTATAAATTAATGTTAATTGGATAAATTATTAGTTGAGCTTAGTTTATAATTCTCTTATGAGTTTTCATAATTATTTTTACTATTTTGATAATATATTATAATTTCTATAAAACTATGAAAAATTGTACACATGAAAATTAATCATTTTTTTAAATTTTACGGGGGGGTTTTATTCTGCTACCTAAAGGTGTACTGTAGTGTTACCTTTAAAAATTGTATCCATCGAATTAAAAAATAAATAAAATTTATACTTTTTTCTTATTATATTTTAAATTATATACATATATAAAGTCATAATATATATAATTGTAAATTTAGTCATAATATAAAATTGTAAATACATAAAGAGCATATGATACTTCTAATGCTTTAATTGATGTTCAATTTTGAAAAAAAAAAACAGGTCTAAACATTTAAACAATATTTTTATCAAATACATTAGATTTGTCTTAAAATATATATAATAAAAATTAATTAATTAGTTATAGATTATATTTATTTTAAAATAAACTGAATAATTTTGATTCATTCTAAATAATGCCTATCAGAAGATTATCCTATATCAAATTATTTACTTAAAATTTTAAATGAGTAAAATATAAAATGATGATTCTCAGCATGATTGGTCCTACGTTTGACATTTTTCATCCGAATCAGAATCTAACATTTTTGGGCTTCTGATTCTCTTGTATTTTGGTGGAAATTTAATGAATCTCTTAACAAAGTGTTCCAGATGGGAAGGCATTCATCTTCTTGAATAGGCAAAGTGTTCTTGATGGGAAAATATTCATCTTCATGCATACTATTTTCTCTTTGAAATTATAGCATTAGAGCCTTTAATAGTAATTTATCATATTAAATATTTAAATTTTAAAAAAGGCTGATGGGCCAGTGGGGGCCCATGCCCCCAGGGCCTCCATTCTAGCTCTGCCTTTCGGTATGTCATTGCCTAAATATGAAATTTTAACTATTTCTCCTTGGATTTATCTTTCTACTATATTGAGAAAACAACTTCAGATGTTGCCTCCATTTCTGCTCTCATTTGATAAGCCTTTTGCATGCATAAAAAGATCATGGAGGCGAGTCAAATAATAAATGAAAACTCATAATGTTTCAAGACCTTATTCTTATTGCTGGATGAACTTTCTTTATTGAAATGCCTAGTTTCTCATGCCTTGGAAAGGATCTCTAACAATCTATTTTAAAACGGTCTATTTTAATCCTTTCAGGAAAAGGTCCCTCTCAGCAAGTTCCTCGATTCATTGGCAATTTGATTGCATTCATGTTAAATTTAGTAAGTTTAACGGTCAGAACCATAGTTTCTTCATAATTGTGTTTCAATATCTGATTACTTGTAATCTTAAATTGATTATGCTATTGCAGATTGGACCCAAAGGCCTTGAATTTGGTCGATATTCTTTGGATTACCATACAATAAGAAACTACCTTTATGTAAACCGCCAGTGGGGAAAGCAAAGGTGGTATAGCTAATCTCTGTCATTTTGGGTCTGATATTTTAGTAGATTGCCTCTCAACTATCAATATAATGTTTTGTTGACAGAGCTGAAAGACACATGCCGTCATATGCAAAGAAAATTGTAGAATTGTATAATGCAGATGGCCGTATAGATAAAATGCTTTCAAAGACATCGAATTAGGAGGTATGCTGAATCTCTTATGTTTAAGGTGGTATATTTAACAAACCTTGATAAGTAAGGATTGATATCTGTGTCAGTACTAAATTGACACAGATAGCACAAAGATTTCTCTCTTTCTCTCTCTCTCTCTCTCTCTCTCTCTCTCTCTCTCTCTCTCTCTCTCTCCTATTATTCTGTGCGGTCACCGAACGGTCAAGAGGCGAATCAGAATGCGCCACGTCACACGTTATCGAGCTGTACACAACAAAAAAATGACGTGGGGCATTCTCATTGACCTCTGGATGTCGTTCGGTGACCGCACAGAATAATTTTTCGGAGGGATGAGGGAGGAGAGTACCACAAATTGAATTTTGTTGATCTCCATTAATGTGGGGGCAATTTATGTTAGTCTACAATCTCCCCTCATCAACTTACTGTGGTTCTTGCTGTGATCTCCCATTGTTCTACTTAGGGAAATGCTCGTCGTTGTAATTTTATCACTTGTGTTCAATTTCCCCTCTGAAGCAATTTTACCTCTTTTATTTCCTTTTGATTGTGAAGCAGGATCTGTGTTGCTGAAAAGTTTGAAGACCGTTAACTGCATATAGTGAGAGGGTGATACTATTTCTTTGTTGTCTGAAGTTTAGATTAGCCTGCCAAGTTAGGTAATTTTTGTAGGACATTTCCCTTGCTAATTTTCCTTCTTGATGGGAGATCATTTTAATGTGTGTGTGTGATTTTGCTTTCACTCTTTCTGTCTGAAATTTTAGTGGTTATATTCAAGGAATTTGTGAGCTTTGATGTTTGTGTTAGTTTCTAGAAGATATTGATATCTAGCAAGGTTTTATTCTATTTTTATTTTTATTTTTTAGAGCTCATTCGTTTTCTTGTAGATACAATAACATTCGCAAGAGTGTCCTCATGAGAATTGCCAAACTTGATGAGGCCTAGTCTCTAAAAAAAAACCCTTCGCTTATTTACCCTAATTTGTTCGGTTCAGCTGTAATATCCATAAATTTCAAGCAATAAAAATTCAAAGCATTATTTATTTTAAAGTTATATTAGTTTTGTTAATACATTCTAATTATAATACACTCTTAAATAGATTAATAATTGCTTAACAGTTAATGGTTTTTAAGTGAATTTTCATTAATATTAATTAAAGTATTAAATGAAATTAGCTATTTTATGAATATATGCTAATATTGAAAGAGAAGTTTTAGCATTTAGTTATGGAAGTGAGCCCCATTTTCCTTTCTTTTGATAAGGATTCACGCATGCAGCAGTTGGAGAAAATCTTTAAAAAAAAAAATCAAATCGGGCGTGGGATTGTAGAAGAAATCGACACAGTGCTTATATTGGAATAGGGGTGTTAATTCAGGTCAACATGTCGGGTTCATGTCGAACTCGGAATTGATCCGGCACTGTTAGGGTCAACTTGAACTCGACCCGTTTTAAAAAATGGGTCAAGTTTTCGGACCCGAATCCAACCCGACACGAATGACCCGAAGTTGGCCTAAAGATGATAGTTTTCAGGTCTTTGATTTTCGGGTCAAAATTGAGTCAATCTCGGGTTTCTGTGTCAAAAAGTTATTTTCGTGTCTATTTCATATCATTTTCGGGTTGTTGGGTCAATTCAAATCCGACCCGTTTCTGGTCCAGGTTGATCCTAATTTGAATTTTTTCGTGTCGTGTACACCCTATTATTGGTGTTCAACATGCAGAAATGACTGCAGCAATTTTGGCGGTTTTTTCAGATACTGTAGCATGGAGCGGCATAGTGAAATTGCCGGCTAGGGAGGAATTTTGTTGAAAAGGGAAATTTCTGAATTCAGTAAAAGAAAAATAAGGGTAAAGGAGAAATTCTGATTTCAGTAAAAGAAGAATAAAGAGAGAAATTTAGGAAAAAAAAAAAAGAGGTAAGCATTTTTATATTCATAGTTGTCTTATAAATTTCTAAGTAATAGTAGAAGTTCTAAACAAATGTATACCAATTGTAATTTTAGGATTCATAAGATATATGCACAAAGAAGGTTTTAGGATAGCTTATCAAAAAGGAAAATATTTGCATGGTGTAAAATTGGAAGAATCAATTCTTCAAAAGGGGAAATTAGGCAATTATAAATTATAAAAGTAAATATTAGAATTTCTTGATGCATACAATATCAGTTGATTCATTTACAAGTTTAATTGTGTTAAATTATGGAATATGAACATACTTATTTGTATGCATTATTAAGCAATTACATATCCATAGGAAGACTTGCAAGAGGAAATACGATATTTAAATTCTAATTTATAAATGTAAGAAATATTAATTCTAGATATATAAGATATCACTCGATTTATTTGAAGAGATAAATGCATCATGAAGATTCAAAAAATAAACGTGAGAATACAATCAAGTATTCATGTATAAGGTATGCTAAAGGTAAGTCAACTCGACACGACCCACCAACCTGTCTTTACTTCCGATCCATGAAAGCTGAAATGAATGCCGGAGCTACGAAACAACGAGTAAGTTCTTTAGGACGCCGACAGCGACGGCTTGGCTGGGCTTGAGGAGTGCTGGAGAGACAGGTTTCAAGAAGAATATAGAGTTTAACAATGTGATTTATTCGCATGATGGTGGGGCTGTGGGAGTGAGGGATGGAAGGGTCGCGAGACAGTGGGGCTGCGAGACAACGGTATGGCGGGCGGAGGATGGAGGGAGAGGCGGATGGTGACGCCGGTTTGACGTGTGAGTCGCGAGTGCGGCTAGGATATTGGATCATTGGGATTTGAAATCCTGGATTTCGTTTGCAGTGGTTTATGGGATTATGGGTCGGTTCCTGATTATTGTTTTGTTTTCAGGTCAACCCGAACCCTACAAGATTTTTGAAACAAGTTGATTTTTTGAACCCGAACTCGACCTATTTGACAAACGGCTTGACACCCCCAATTTTTTGGTCGGGTTCAAGTCGGATTTTTTGGTCGTGTCAAATATTGACACCCTAATTGTTGGTGGCTCAATAGATGATTGAGTATCTATTTGGATGACTATAAATTTTTATAAAGATGATTATAAAGTTGTTGAGAGAAAAATAATTTTTTTTAAAGCTGATGCAAAAAAATAGCTTCTTAATACAAATTTTTTTAAAAATAGTGAGAAAATATTAACCAAATAGAATAATTATTTTTATCTGAAAAACAAAATAGTGAGAAAGTTATCCCAAACAGACCTTCGATCTCATAAAACTTAATTACTTAAAATAAGAAGATTTAGTTCATTTTGTAAGAACTTATAACTTTATGTAGATTGATTAATATCTGACCTTATCAATTTAATTATTGTACAAAGTTCATAATTATGAAATATCTTATATAACTGTTTTGAATTGCTTGTATTATTACATATTCGATATCCATTGTGTGAGATCATTTTGTGTTTGAGATTCACCTTTTATTGCTTTTTCTCTTTTATAAAGAAATTCGATAATTTATATTTATATGCTATGATTGATATTTTGACTCTTAAATTTTTAAAAAAATCAACCGTTCTATTTTTATACCGTTATTATTAAAATTTGAACCAATACTGGCGAGCACTGAAGTAGAAGAGAGAGAGAGAGAGCTGAATATCAAGAGAGAGAGAGAGAGAGAGAGAGAGAGAGAGAGAGAGAGATTGAAGCTAAAGGCGATCAAACAAAAGGATGAGTAGATAGGTACGTTGAAAACAAATATTAAAAGAAGATGGATAAGTGTTGCATGACTATGAGGTTTAGAAGAAAATTTAAAAATAAAAAATGCGAAGTCAAAGAGAGAGAGAGAGAATATGGACCAATCCTATTCTTAATGTAGTTTGCCTTATCTTCTTTCCTTGCTAAGCTTTTTTTTTATAAGACATTTGAGCTATTAAGGCAAATTTATATACACATCACATACATAAATTTTGAACACAAAACCTCATGATTAATAGCCAAAATCCCACAGACAAAAATGAGCCAAGTTTCCTTAAGCTTCTTAAAAGATTTATAAAAATTTGTTGTAAGATGTTTCATAAGTATCTCCTTAGTCATTAATCTCTTTCAGATAATTGTGTAAGAAAATCTCTCACACATTTCTCTTTCAGATCATGTTCTTTCTTGTAGAACATGAAATTCTTCACCAAATCCATTAATCGATTGAACAGGTTTGACTGATTCCTATGAGTTGGTGTAACTGTTTATCTACATCTAAAGCTCAATTTTGATTTGATCAAATTTTTTTAAAAGTTTGTAATCATTTTTAATATTTTTCTAATTATTTGAGTATAATTTTATTAATACGCATTGTTGCAGTTTTTTATAAACTCAGTTGTAAAATTATCGTGCTGATCCTATTGATAATACAAAGAATTTACCTGTCATCTCTATCAAGATGATTCTACCTCGTCAGATATTTATTCTAGTCTCTGGAGCATAAACTATATAGAATAGATCAAGAAAAGAGATATTTGAACTATGATTTCATACCTATTATTCAGACATCGCAACCGGATAAGTAAATTTAGGAGGATTTACATAGATACTACCGATCAACATTTAAATTTTAATATTACATAAAATTTTATTTATTTAATATTAAAATTTTGAATATTACATATATAAATTGAGTGATATGCGGTGGTATATATGTAAATCCCTCATAAATTTCTTGTTCTGATAGCAAAAATTACTTTTTATCTTTTTTTTTTTTAAATAGGAAGAAAATAATAGAAAAAAATAAATAAATTATGATAGCTATATGCAAAACAAATCAGTTAAAAAACTATCGCAAATAGATAATTAATTTTTAATATTTCATATTATGTGCTTCACATTACTCTCTCTATATATATTTTTACAGCTATTCATATTATCTTTAATTTAAGATCAGTTTAAAATTACAACGTACAGGAAGCACAGCGTACACATCGTTACAGAACCCGGCCCAGCTCGGTCCGAGTCAGTCTTGGAATCCGGTCTGAGCCCAGACGGCGTTGCGGACCCGGCTTAGATCCCTTCCCTTCAGCGTCCGGCCGATGCCTTCCACAACAGAGAGAGACTCCGCACGACGCCGCCACAACACCTCGTGTGGCGGCAGCACGGCTTCCACGTCGTCCTCTTCCTCAAACACTCGACTTTGCATTTTCGACCTGGTGGGTATGTTCACCGGGAGTGATCCGATGGCGGTTGGGCCGGCCGGATCAACGGACATGTTGTTCTTCCTGGTGGGCCACGGCCCGGCGGATTGTGGAGGGGCGAATGATGAGGCCCAGATGACTTCGGACTCGTCGAGCTCGTCGGAGGATGGTCCGGCGGATGCGGTGCTGCAGCCACCGGCGATCCCTTCCTTTCCTGATCTCGAGGAGAAGAGGTGGATGGTGTGCTTCAGAACCTTCTGGTTTCTTATCGCTGCCATGATAAGCTTCTTGTTCCTTGAATAGAGGGAGACGTGGGTGTTATCGTTTATAAAGAGGGATGAACAGATCAAGAGGAAAGAGACAAAATGGGTAGTAAGCCTGCCCCACTAAGATAGAGATATGGATGAACTTCTCTATCTCTTGACTCTCACTTACAAGTTATGAAGCAAAAAAAAAATCTCTTACATTTTGATTATGAGTAGTTTTTGTTATGTAATAGAAGTTGAGTTGATAAAAGGAGAGGTCACAATTGTTTAAGCTTTAAATGGCTAATTATAAATAAAGAGGGTGGGATATAACTGTTTGCATGAAGAATCTAAAAAGGAGATCAACTAAATTAGTTTATGTTAAAATAGCTTTTGTTAGTAATTGATAAACTTTATAAATGGATCTTTTTCTCCAAATTTAGAGAAGGGACATCTTCCTTGAGGTCAATGAAATGATGCCTTTAAGGAGACAAATTAATAAGGTAGGGCGGGAAGGTTGTGAAAGTCATTGAAGATGCATGGACCTGTCATTATAGAGGTAAGGGAAGCTTAGATCTTTAAACACTAGTGGTAGACAATGAATTTGTGAAAGATATCAAGGAGGGGGGGGGGGGGGGGGGGGGGGGGGGGGTTCCTTCTTACTGAGACAAGAGTTGACATTGTCAAAGATTGTTAGATAAAAAAGAGTTTATTATTACCTATATCTTGTGGGTAAAATTTCCCAACCACTAACCGTTCTCTTTCCTCTTGTTTTGTATGTCCATCTCTAAAAGTGACACTACCAACATTATCCTATATTTAAGAAAAATAAACAATCATGGAGGCAACTAGAAACTAACAGGTTCTAAAGCACAACATCCACCTCTTCTCTTCTAGATTCAGTGGCCACAACACTGCCTCCACTTGAATATCCTTCAGTGCTCGATGATTTTGAGGTCATCTATGCTTTATTTTTTTTTCCTCCATAGCTCACTGAGATGTGTCTCCTTGGATAAGCATCTCTAATGGGAAGATTGGCTCAAGTGTAGTTGGATCACTCATAATATGCATAATTGACAAATCAAAATTATAAAAATAATTTCACGTAACATAAGATGCGTGGGTTTAATAATCATTTTTTATAATACCAAATTTATGTAGACAATATGCTCATAAATGTGCAAATTTATCTTACATAAAAATTCTAGTTTTGGCATCACACTTAGCTCAAAATGATATAAAAATTAATGCTCTACTTGAATAAATATAGTTATTGCTCCTCCTTAATATATGTATATAATATAACTAAGATATAAACATTACATACTTCTCTCTTAAGATTAGAGACAAAGAAGTTAAGTATATATCTTAGTATTAACATTAAAGGTTAGAGTTGGCATTGATGGTGTGCTTTAACATTATTGGTGATGACGAATGTCGAAGTTATTGATGATAATGGTGATGGAGCTCACAAGCATTGCCATTGGTGTCAACGGTGTGCATGGATCTTATATATGATGGTGCACATCAATTTTGTTGGCAATGAGAGGTGATGAAGTACTCAATAAGCATTAGCGTTTGTGTCGATGAGATGGATCAGTGTTATATACAATACTTTGAATTGATGTTATTGGTGATAATGGGCAATGAGTTGGAGGAAATCAACATTTATAATAATAGCTTGTATCAATCTTAAAGGCGATGACATGTATCAACCTTCTTAGTGATGGTAGGTGATGGAGATGACGTACATTGATGTTTGTGACTACAACATGCATCAATCCTCTAGGAGACAGCATCAGTGGGCATTGGTGCTGGTGAAGATGATATAAATTGATTATAGGTGATGACATGCGTCAATAATATTAATGATGGCGAGTGACAAAGTTGATCTACATCGACCTTATAATCAATGACATGTACTAGTATTGTTGGTAACGATAGGCGTTAATAGTTATGTGATGCTAGCTATTGATTATAGTCAAGCGATGATAGTCAAGAGGGCATAATAGTGCAGTAATAGTGTTCAAGTAACATAAGTGAAGCCACAACAATTAACTGATGATGGATGGATCACAGTGATTAATTATAGTAATTATTGTTGGGCGTCACCATTTGTACTGATGGTGTGTATAGATATTATAGGTAATAACCTTCATTGATATTATATATGATGATGGGTAATAAAATTGGTGGGCATTATGTTGATGGTTTACATCAATCTTATAAATGACGACGTGCAACAATTTTGATGATCGCGAGTGATAAGTCTGCAACATTGACATTTTTGTTAACATTATGCCTTAACATTATAAATCAGGGTGTGTGTCGATATTATCGATAACACTGTGCAATAAAATCAACAATGGATGAAGCCATTGAGCGGTGAAGTCGAATTGTATATACCTTTATATCAATGGTGTCCATCAATCTAATAAGTAATGGCATGCGGTGATGATATTAAAAATGTTGAGAAATGATAGTTGGGTGAGGGTGTAGTTTGGTGATGATGGTAGAGAGATTGCTTTCAAGCTATGGTGTTCAGGTGATTCTAATTAGATGATGGTGGTTAGGAGATCATAATTAAGCAATAGTGGTTGGAGATTATGGTCGGATTATAACAACCAAACACTTACCTATTGAGATATTATTCACTTTGGCTTAAGGACCTCAAGATTTTGTCATGCTGGTATAACTTTTCACCCATCCTAAAATTTCTTCGAGGTGAACACGCTTAACTGTGGAGTTTTAAATAAAATTTCAACCATTGCAACAAAAGGCACCTCAATGTTTAAGAGTTTAACTTCTTCAATTAAGGGGTTTTACAATCTCCCCCACTTAAGTAACTATCATCCTCGTCAATATCCCAATCCCAGAATCATCCACCAGGAAGATAAGATTCTAGAGGTGACCACTACAAGTTCAGGTGGTAACTACCATCACATAGCACTTTGTCCTATACGGGGTTAAAGAGGTGGCTCCTATGAAGTAGAACTTTGTCTTATATGTCACTTAATTCTCATCTTCTTGTTAGTGTATTGCTATGATGTCATTTGTAATAGCCCAAACTCTTAACAATCAAGATATTGTCTGTTTTGGCCTAAAGCCTCATGGTTTTGTCCTATTGGTATAACTTCCCAGGAGGTCATCCATACCAAGATTTCTTCGGGATGAACATGCTTAATTATGAAGTTTCTTAAATAAAATTTCAACCATTAGACTAAAAGGCATCTTGATGTTTAAGAGTTTATGTTCTTTTACTTAAGCAATTTCACACGGGTGATGATGACCATATAACTTTATTAGGTGGTAGTGATTGGGATACCATAATTGATTAATAATGATTAAATGATGATAGTTGGGCAACAATAGATGGAGATAGTTGTTGACCTCGTTTTTCGCTCAAGTGTTCTCGAATGCATTTGATCAATTCGATTAGACCTCGTCGAGTCCAGTCTGAACTTGAATCGATCCAAATTGATTTTTAATTAGACTCAACCCTATTCAATCACGCACGAATAATTTTGTTTTGATCGCGACGAGTCTAATCTGATCCAAATTAATTTCAATTTGAGTTTAATTTGATCAATTAAGCTTAGCCTGATTTTTTTAGGCTTAGCCAATTCAAGCCAATTTGAATCAAATTCACATCCAAACCTAACTCAAATCAGCCTAATTTAATTCTATTAGGGCTCATTTGACTTTCTAAGCCGTTTGAATTTGATTCCTAAATCAAGAAATGCAATCGACGGCTCTGATTGCGTTAAAATATTGATTCTGCCGTTTTCCCGTCTCTAGTCGCGTGATACACCTGTTTTAGAACGAGACAGACTCTCGTTAGCGAGATTTCAGCGGACAGGGGATGTTTTCATGTCTGGAGCAAGGCAGAACGTTGGGGGGAAGCCTTCAGCTAGGGCACCGAACTCGCCTCTCCTCGGTCAGAGCTCTCCCACTTCCGATCTCCTCCCTCTCACGCCGAGCTCCCTCTCTGACGGGACGCTCTCCTTCTTTCTCTGGATTTTCGTTCCCTTGCTCTCGGCTGGGCCTCCTCCGACTGCAAGAAGAACTCCGTTCCCTTTCTTACAACCGACTCCTTGCCTCCTCTTGTTCGGAAAATCACCCAGCAACCCGACTCCCCCCTTTCTTCCTCTGTTCCGGACTGAACCAAGGAAGACCCGTCGCCCCTCCCTCTCGATCTCCCTCAGTTCGCGCAAGCAGGAGGAGCCGAAGCCCCTCCATTTTTTTCACGTCTGGATAGCTCACGGAAATCGCCCGACTCCAGACGCCCTCCCTAATTCGCGAACTCCACTGAAGGCCGAGACCTTGCTCCCGTCCTGCCCCCTTTCGTGGACCTCCTCCGCTGGCTAGCTCACCGTCTCGAGCTCGAAGCCAGCTCGACGTCTCAAACCCGAAGCCAGCTCGCCGTCCCGAAGCCAGCTCGCCGTCCCGAGCCCGACGTCAGCCTTCTTGTTCGCGAAACCCGAACCCGACGCCTAGACCTACTTGGGCTCCCTCTCTTTGCAAAGTAAGCATCCCTCTCTTTCCCCTTTTCTTCCTTCTCCTTCTTTCTTCTTCTTTTCTTTCTCCTTCTTCTTTTTCTTTCTTCTTCTTTTCTTTCTTTCTTTCTCTCTTCTTTCTTCTTCCCCATTAGTGAATGGAAAGGAATTTGTGACATTCCTTTGCAAAAATCTGAGAGCTAAAGTTACATTTGGATTTTTTTCTTTTGCTTCAAGAATGTGATGGCTAAAGTGGTTTTGAGCCTGGTTATAATTGGAGGATGCATCCACTGCTATTTCTTGTTATTTGACTTTATTATGCTTGCTTGGTTATCTGTTGGTATTTTGATCCTTAGGAAATGTGGAAAGTTGTTGCTAAGCATGAATAACCCTATGTGTTATGAACAAAATGATTTGTCGTTAGAGAGTGAGCAATTAATACAGTGAATTTATTCTTGATTCATGCTATATCTCCTAGGGTTTTAGGTGTGAATAGTTTGGAATCATGAGAGGTCATGTTGTTCCTTTGTAAAATCGTGCACATCAAGTGTTTGGTAAAATGCCTTTAATGAATTATTGTGAAGTTTTGTGAGCGACTCATGAAGCATGGGAAGCTACTTGACCAAACATTGGGTGAACATCCTTCCTTGCATAGTTCTTTGTAGGTTTAGACATTATTTTACTTATTAACGTCTTCTCCAAATTCCTTTAATAAAAGGCTTGGTGTTTTCTTGCTATGGGCGCTTTCATGATGAGTTTTGTTGAGCTCTTTTTTTTGAGCTTGAGTTGATGATATGTGTAAACTATAGTGGCCCTTTTCTTACCTTGATAAGAGGATTTTGTATTGAGCATAGAAGTTGAAACCTTTTTGAGCGAAGTGTGGCGGTTTAGCTTTCACCCTTTAACTTCTAAGTTAATGTGTTGAATACCTTTTGAATGATAACTTTTTTTTATAAAAAAAAAAATCATTATTGTGTGAATCATGAGTAATCTTGTGTAGGTTGGTTGAGTGAACTCACTCAAGTAGGTGTATGAAACATGATTTTTCTTACTATCATGCTCTATGTGATCTTGCAAAACACTGTTCATCAAATGTTTGTTTGAATGTCATTAGAGGAGATTTGTGATGTTTTGATTCAAGTGGAAATTATATTTTGGTCATAACTTGCAATTTATAGTTGTAGGAAATGGTTTTGCAAACATTGGCTACCTCATTCAAGATATCATGATGCTATTTGAGATTTCTTTTATATACATTCATTGCCTTCTACCTCTTGTTCTCACTACGTTGGAAACATCTCCCACTTGATATGAAACTTAATGCGATACGAAAGCTTATGTGCTTGGGAGTGTTAAATACTTGTGTTGGAATCAATCTTTATATGGTGCAAGAGATTTTGATTTAATTATGGTTATTGAAGCTTTATCCTTTATAGTGATAAAATAGTAGTGTTTGTTTTTCTTTTAAGATTCCTAAATATTTGCTTAAGTTGATGGGTAGAACTAAAGCTCTTCTCTAATCTTGAAAATTTGTGAATGTTTAAGTCTTCAATACTGTGTTTATAACCTACCTCATATACGATGGAATTTTATTTTGTGAGTTAAAAATTTATCACTCTATGGCTTTTGATATTAGCATACGCAAGTCCCTTTTGAGTATTGAGATTTGTTGCTTCATGTTTCTAAAATATTGTTGACGGTTTATATGTGAGGTTCTCTTGTTTTAAGTGCGGATGAGGCTTTCATGAGGTATAAGGCATTACACTTTTGATCTTATTAATCCCTAGTGAATGCTCCTACTTTTTATGTGGAACTTTATGTTATTTTGCAAAGTTGACACAATGTTATCACGTGTTGATCTCTATGGTTTGAGAGTAAACTGTGGATCCAAAAGAATAATTCTTGAAGCATGTTGTACAAGACTATTTTGGATGGGAATGGTGGCAAATTCTAGGAGTTCATTTTGAACTTCTATCAAGGTTTTTGAGCTCGTTGGAATTATTAAGGTATCTTTCGAATACATACGTCATTCTCAAAGTAAGCAATATATTTATGTTTCTCTTGTGGTAATGCATCAAATGCTTGTTTGCCCTTTTTGAGTTATGATTGGTTGGAAGAATTTTACATATGTTGCAAATTTATTTCATTAGTGAAGCTTAGAGAATATATTAAATGATTGTGAGCTTTGTATTTTGTTCGTTGTCATGAAATCATATCATTAGCATTTGGCATTGGCAAGAATCAATGTTGGGAGAGCATGAACTTTATCATATGGAAAAGGTAATCCAAAGCATGAATTGTTATAAATTTTATTGTTCTCCAAACTATGTATTTGTAAGTTTCTTTTGAATACTTATTGGCATGCACTATGTGAGATTTATTCTGTGATAGAAAAGTTTTGAAAATTAGTTTCTATTCAAATTGATATGCACATATGTTGTGTTGGGAAGGTTTTCAAAAGTATTTTTGTTTATCGTTTGAGGTTGTTTTATGTTAGAAAATTTTCAAGAATGGTTTCATACTAGAAAGATTTTGTCAAGTATTTTGCATCGAGAGGTTTTATCATTAATTTTTCCGAATTGTTTTATGTTGAGATTTTGGTGATTTCGTTTTTCTTGTGAGGATTTCTTGATGAAGGGCTTTATGATTCCTATTCATTAAGAGATTTTTCACAAACCACCCCACTCCAAATGAAAAAGAGGCACTTGATTATTGGTCGTTTTGTGTAGGATTTTGTGTTAAAATAGAGAATTTTGGTAGAAGACTTTGTAGAGTTTTGTGTCAAAAACAAAATGAAAAGAGAAAAGATTTTGGCCGATAATTGTTGTAGGGTTTTGTGTAGTGATTCACTTAAAAATTCTTACACGTCATCTTGGGATTTTAAATTTTATGATTGGACTTGTTTAGTAGGATCCCTTAGTGTCTTTTAGGAATGATTAGTGCTTTACCATGTGGGTTAGGTTCTCTTAGTAGTCCCTTCTAAAAAAAAAAAAAATAAATGTTTGGATTTGAAACCTTAAGGAGCTTTATGTTAGAGGTCTTTAGTGTCCTCTTTGGAGCAAGACAGTCCTTGCTCCCTTAGGTTCTCCTTTAGATGTCGGTCTCTAAAAATATAGAATTTTGGGATGAGTTCAAAACCATAGAGAATCTAGGCTCAAGTCTGGTCTTAGAAGTACGTCTCCCTTAGTTGATTTAGCCTTAGTTTAAAGTGTGTTGTAGGTAGAGGTCTTAAACATATCAAGTGCCTCATTTGGATTGTGGGAACATTAAAGGGCATTGTTGATGTTGCTTTAGGGTACACTTGACTTCATAGAAGTGTGTCCAAAACAACAATGCCTACATCCCTTTTATTTGTAATTTTCATTCTTTTTCTTTCTACTGCTTTGCAATAGATTCTTAAGTTTAGTGACACATGTACGAAAGTTCTAAGGATTAGAAAACAAAACTTCATTTCGTTTCCTACAACTTTAGTGACACTTAAGGACAAAAATTAAGGACCAAGTCTTAGAAAACATAGATTTAGGATGCATGCTCCCTATAGGATAGAAACATTAAAACAAAAACCTAGTGACACGCTTTCCTAGATTTAGATTTTTGTTTTCTTAATGTCCTAATAATCAACCAATCAATATTAACCTAATTCTTAAAATCTATTAAAACACTCAATTCTTAATCAAGTTATTATTAATATTTTAGAATTATTAAACTTCAAATCTAAGATATGAACTTAGATCAATTCTAACTAATCTAATGATTAATTCCTAACCAATCTAAAATCTAAAAGATGTAGATTATATTAGGAGATTAAGTTACAAACTAAACTCATTAGGATAAAAGATTATTAAAGATCAAACCTTAGAATAATCTTTTTAAAAGTAATCAACAAATCCCTTAATACATAACAACCGCTCCAAAAGTGAAGTTTATTGGATGGACTACTCCGGGCTGCGGGGCTAAGTGTCCTAAGGAGGCTGGTTCCTCGAGCCTGGTGGCACAACGCCACGAATGAATCTAATGGAGCGTCAAAATATAAAACTAATTTTTCTAATTGGCTTAATTCAAACCCTAATTGATAATAAATCACTTAATCTACATTTCTTTTCTAATTTATAACCAACTAATAATTGAACAAAGTTGATTACCACTGGGTAACCCAGGCCTACGAGGCTATTAAGTTAGCCCCAAGGAGGGTGAAATAAACCTCACGGCCTCGGTGTGAAACAAAGGTGATAATCAATCAAATCCTAAAATACAATCTCTAAAATCAATCCTAAACTACTAATATTCAAACTTGAATTAAAATCTCTCCTTTGCCTTTTAACAAATCAAATACAAATAATTTCAACTAAATCATCCTACATAGGATCTATCCAAAACTGCACAGCCGACACACACCTTAGACCTGTTTGGTTAGGACACGACTTCTAGCCCTAGGTCAGGCTGACATTTTCTTTCATTATTCAGTATTTACTACATGCACATGCTTTATAATTGCTATTATTATGCTTCCTGTTTGTTACATTCTTACTTACATGCATTTATTTTCTGAATGGCATCTACGCTCATTTGTGTATTTTTTCTTTCACTTGTCTTGCGAGGTACATTGGATCCTGATGGTTGAGAACTAAAGAAGAGCATTTGCTTAGGAGCTTTTGAGTGGCCGCGCCACAATCAGGGAGTATTTGCTTATAAGCTTGTAAGTGGCAGCGCCACAATCAGGTATGATCTCTGCAACTCGTAAAGCAATTTTATTCTAATTATATATCGAAACTGCTACACTTCACACACAACTTGTTAATAGATATTCTAGCATGTGTAGGTAGCCAGCCATAGGGTAGGTCACTAACGAAGCTTTGGCCCTATAGGTCAAAGCTTGCCCCCTTCTGTGAGCCCTAGAGACCATTAGGGTCATTTAGGCCTGTAGAGTAGGCCACCTATTATGCCGGTTGGCATCGTTGTTTTCCCACACGAAGTGGGCATCGTTGTTTTTTTCTGTTAGGACTTTGGCCTTTTCTGGCTTTTGGGTACGATACCCCCCCCTTTTTTTTCTTTCTTTCTGTGAGCCCTAGAGACCATTAGGGTCATTTAGGCCTGTAGAGTAGGCCACCTACTTGTGCCATTGGGCATCGCTGTTTTCCCACACGAAGTGGGCATGATTATGATGATTCTCTGTGCGGGTATCTTGCCTGAAGGATACCCTTAGGGTGTGTTTATTTATTTATTTTTTCTGTACTCTGGATGTCATGCATACGTTCTTACACACTTTTCTCCACAATACACTTACATACATGCATCGCATTAGTGGACCTAAGGATCTTTCTTACTTATGCATCTTTTCATGCATCATTAACAACGCTAGATCTGTTCATTTGCATATTGTAGAGTCTTTGATTTATATCTTTTAAACTATTAATCCTTGATTCCTTAGGATAGATCCTTCCCATCTTGCATACATATAGGACGGTTGGTTGTGCTTAGGATTTTAGCTGGCTTCCTTTTTTCAGGCAAGGAATAAGTCCAGATTGCATTAGCTAGGTCGTAGGTGTTAATATCGTATGTACGATGTTACATCTTCTATAGATTTAGGGTCTAAGGTGAGTGGTACGAGTGTACTTCTATACACCTTAATGGTGGGTGAGTTCTCCATTCTTTCGGAGACTATAAATCCTACCCATCCGCGTCACATAGATGACGCCACCTCCCTCTTTCTTTCATGTTTGCTTGAGATGCGTGTCTCCTCTCTTTTTCTCCAGTTTTCTCTTCCTCGGGCCGTCCGAATGTTGACTGAACCATGTGTGATCTGATTGAGCCAGTTTGGGACCTTCCCCTTTGATTAGGAAAACCTAGAAAATCCCATTGCACTAAACCCATTAGAGGAGATAATCTAACATCCTTAATCGAGAGTTTTCTTAGATCAAGGTCTAAGATGTAATTAACTACGGGGGCTTGCGCCCGTAGGAAACCGATCCCCACAATCAAATAAACCCTATTTGATGCTGATGTATCGAATAGGGGAAATCTCGTGAACTTTTGGGTTATAGATATTATTATCCATCGAGGTTGGTAGGTGAAAGCCGCTATCCTCCATGGCTAATCGTATCTATAACTCCATCTGCTCTTCCATCGGCCTGCTTGTGCCGAGTGTAAAGGTCTACGACCACTTTGTCCTACGGGATAGTGTGATCGTACCCTTTGCATCCGAACCACACGAGCGGAATCCTTTCGGAGACCCACAATAGTGGATTGGTAATGGAGGTTGGACGACGGTGGTTGTTGGCGGTGCTCATCAAAGTCAACATTAGGTGGAGCTATAAGTTCTTGAGATCTTTATGTTCTCTTCAATTTGAAGTTAAGGTTCAAGCCCCATTTCATATGAAGAGTAGTGGTCTATTTATAATTTTTGAAGTATATAAAATTTTAATAATTTTAGTCACAATTTTTCAAACATTCTATTTGACGACTCATATTGATCCCTTTGATTATCATATATTTTTTTCAGTATTTAAGTTTCTTATGATCTCAAAATTGGGTTATCTTGAGCTTATTGAATTTTTTTTTGGATGTACATTCTTACTTAAATATGAAATATTTAAAGATTATTTGGTCATTCAATAAATGTCACAAAGATTTTAATTATGTTTTAAATGTTTGATTTGAGCTCATTTGGACTCAGATCTAAATATTTTTTGCATTTTAAACTTGTCTCATCAAGACATTTATTTTGTCTATAAATTTGTTGAAATAAGAGTTTGGAAGGTCCTAAATTTTATTCTTAAAAAATTTAATTCAAATATTACATTGAGATTCATGTTTGATTGGATGAATTTTCTAGTGATATATAAATAATTATCTTAAAATTATTGAATTATACAAGAAGAGAAATCAAAATTAGGTGCATGAGATAATTAAAAAAAATAACTTTAACATCCTTATGATATATCAGAGAATGTAATTTTTTATATATCAAAGTATCTCCAATGTCATGCTATGAATAGCATAATTGTAAATGCAACAATATGTAAATTATAAATTAAATGTAGTACTCATGTAATGCATGAATTTCCAGTAAAAGTCACATTGACGGTATAACATTATATCATTGTACTTTTTTCTATTCAATTTTTAACTTCAAATGGATATTCATATAAATATTTTAAGACTTTTATATAACCATTTTAATTGCAAAGAAAAACTTTAATCAAATCATATACTCAGAAATTTGCATAGGAAATATTAACTGGTGAGAATTTGATTTCTTATAACCAAAATGTTTAGAGTAAATCGTACAACAATATATTAAAAGTTATGCCGTGAAAATATTATAAGATCTAAGAAAAACATATTTTTTATTCATAACTGCTTATAAAATAGTTGGAGTTGAAATCAGAGATAAGAGTTCATAAGTCTACCTCTTGCCTTGCAAAATCTCTCGCTCGCCTAATGGACAAAACCTAAACTTTAGCCTACGAAATATCTCTCCTTCTTTCTCTCTCCTCTTATCTTCTAATCCTTCCTTCAATGGCAAGATGGCTGGGTGTGCGGTTATAGTGAGTTAGTTAATGGTTTAAGATATTTTAATTATATGAAACCCACTAATTTGATCGAATGCCACGACACTAGCCTCCTCAGCGCCACAACGTTGAATCTAATCTTTTCAATTCCTTGAAATATTTTCAAAAGGAAAGCACCACATTGGTGCCACCCAACACCACAATACACATTCAAACTCATTTTTTTATTCAAGAGCTCAACGCCTTGGTGCTGCCCACTCAGTGTTGTGACACTCCTACAGAATATTTTATGAACAAAAATTCACTTCCCCAGTCCAAGTCTTGAATTACTTAAGGGTTTATCAAGCACTCTGGAATCCATGAATATCAATCAAACCAAAATTAAACACACATTAATAGTAATCACCAGAGTTTCTAAATAGCATGTGCTATAAAAATCATTTTAATCAAGCATTAATCTCGATAAAAAAAATTAAAGTAACTTTCCATCATTAGCTATATACTATTTGAACTCCAATTTCAACAAAGTTATAGTCAAACTAGTATACTCGATGAGACCAACATAATATAACTAAACGTGATTCGATCAAACTCCAAATGAGCCCCAATTAAGAACTTAAAATATAATAAAAACTTTAAGATATTAATTGGAAACCAATTAGGTTTGAAACTTAATAACATGCTTAAGTTAAATCTAGTGTTTTAATGAGATGCGCCCAACAAATTTAAGATCACTTCATTATGACACTTAAATGTGAAAATAGTGGTCTATATTAAAAGAATCAGTATGGAGCTTCAAATAAAGTGTTTGAAGTTTTCAATATATTTTCAGGGCATGCCTCTCTCAAAATATATAAATTGATCCATAATCTCTACATGAAGAGACTCTTGAATTAAGATTCAAGAGAGCTTAGAAGCTTAAAGAATCCTAAAGTTCCAATTAAGCACCATTGTCAGACCACCACTATCAAACCATCATTTGATCAATGCCATCGGACCATAACACAACCATCATTGGCAGACTACTGCTTGATCGCTGCACAACCGCCATTGTCGGACAATTGTCTGATTTCCATCGATGAACATCTACTGTTAAATTTTCACCACACGACCACCATCATCAGATTTCCACCATTGTTAGACCCTCATACTTTTGTAATATCCCTTCTCTAAGTTAGGCGATGAGCAAATCTTTGTAATCCATGCTCACATAGTAGAATTATTTCACTTGGGTAAAGCCTTGTTATTTTCTCCTTTTTGAGTTTTTCACATAAAATCTCTTATGTCGCTTGCTTTTTTTTTTTGTGCGAACATCATGCCAAGCTAGGATGCAAAATTCTTTCACTCTACTGCCATGAATTTGATATCATGCAAAAAACATAATCTTAAACCTCATTTTTATTGTAAAGCATTCATATCAAACTACTCAGAATATTTGATATCCTAATCTTAATCTTTGATATTTTATTAGAGGATTTATTAATAAAATTATTGCAAAATTCCTCAGCTCCATGCATCCAATCTACATCTCATAAAGATCTAAAATGTTACCTATATACAACATTTTAAAAGTTAAACCCACTTTATTTTCTTAGATCAATATATATTTATTATGCTATTCTAAAAAATATTTCCCTTAAAGTTATCATTTAATAATTTCTCATTCTATTATTTTTAATATTTAACCTCATATTATTATTTTTCATTTTAATGCATCTAACTTGATCAAATTTCTTACTTCTCTTATCTCTTATCTTAGCAACTCTATAAATCTTATTTCTCTTTCTTTTTTTTTTCTATTTCTATTATATAAATAATCAAGTGTTAAATTATATTAATTTAAAATAATAAAGATAACATGATGATGCTAATAATAATCTTTAATATTACATAATCATCATTAATTATTAATTATGATTTATTTTTTCATGCACAAAAAATATTTTCATATAATAAACATTTTATGATTTTTCTTAAATTTAACTATTTTTTTCTAAGGCTTCAATATATATATATATATATATATATATATAACTTAAACTTACTAAGGTATATGATATATTATTAAGAGTTCTTAAAATGTAATAATACATTAATAATTTAAAAGAACTTGATGATCATCATTAAAAAATTTAAAAATATATAATTCTACATTTTAATTCACAAACATATTTAAAAATTAGGTGGCTGAATGATTTTACACTACTACTGCATTTGAGATAGTTTTTTACTTCTTTTTGAAGCAGTTTTTTTATATAAAGTTTTTCGATCTATAATTTTTTGTGCTAGAAAGTTGTTTTAAAAAGTAGTAAGAAAGTTATCTCAAATGAAATCTTAAAAACAGAATGTGAAACGAGTATATACGTGACAAGGTTGGAGTAGCTCTAGTGGCAGATAAGATAAGAGAGAGTTTCCTTAAAGATGATTTGCTCACTTAAAACGTCGGCCTTCCGATGCCCCGAGTAGAGTAGTAGATGCATGTATTAGAACTGGCCTATATTAAGAAAAATAGATATATAAAAAAAAAATTAGAAATGACATTTTTTATTAGATTTAAATAAAAATTTGACTCTTAATAGAACCTAATGGAGAAAAAGTATTCATTCAGTTGACCCCACATAATGGGATAAAGGTAGTGGTGTCAATTTCGGGTCACGGGTCGAGTTCGTGTCGAAGGTGAAATTTACTCGACACTATTTGCGTCAATCGGAACCCGACCCGTTTTTAGGATCCGAACTCGACCTGCTTCGGGTCTGGGCCAACCTAACACAACCCGAATGACTAAGGACTGACTAAAAATTTCTAGTTTTAGGATAAAAAAATTGGTAAATATTTGATTTTTAGGTAAAAAATAGTTCAATCTTGGGTTTCCAGGTCAAAAAGGGCTTTCAAGTAAAATTTAGTCAATTTCAAATTTCTGGGTGAATTGGAACCCGATCCAATTTTTGAAACGGGTCGATTTGTTGAACCAGAATCCGACCAGTTTCAAATTCGGGAACCCAAAATTTTCTGATCGAATTTGTGTTGAATTTTAGGGTCTAGATAAAGGCTTCATGTTGTTATAGTTGTTGTATAAAAATTTAAGAATTTTTTTATCTTTAAAAATTAATAGAAGAATTTTAATTACTCAATTAGTTGAATACGTGCATTCATATTCCAATTATTGTTGTGGGTAAGATCATAATTAGTTATTGCTGTCATCGGTTATCCTTTCGAGGAAAATCCCCGCAGGCCGCAGCTCTGTTTGTCCGCCACGTGTACACTTTCAGAAAAACGTCCACATAATTCTTTCTACTCGCTTATCACCCGTTGGTGGTCCCGCAATGGTTATTGAAAGAACGCACGATTTTTGTAGCTCGCATACGTCGCGATCGTGTAATTAGCTGTCATTCATTGAGCAAGCTACGGTCAGGTTGATCTGAGCCGTTGAAATCTAGCGACGGAACGGCTGTCATCTTTCAAAAACGCATGCGCAATGCATTGAAAAAATTTTCGAGTTGCCTAATTCATATAAAGCTGATTTGAAAGGTTTGTCATCGTCAAAAAGATAGTTTCCCATTTTAATTCTTCTTTAGATTTCGTGCGGGCATGAAATTGTTTTAAGTGATCATTATCACCCTTCACTTTCAAACAAAACTTGCACCATAGGGTTTTTAGATATTATATCAAGCTAGGGTTGGTCATTTTTTCGGGCAGATTAGGAGATTCAGGCTTCGTTTGGGACGGCTTTCTTTCTACTTCCTAAAGCAACTTCATAATACAAAAATTAAAATTTTTATACTAGGAAACTGCTTTATGAAGTAATAAAAAAGCTGTCCAAAATGAAACCTTAACCATAAAATCGTTGGGAGGAATTTTTTTTCGTTGAATAATAGGCTGCAGCCGTAACATTGAAATTCATGCAATTATTTGATCATTTTGAATTCAAATTTATTAATAGAGGACACCAAATCTTATTCACAAGTAGGAATTAGGATAATAGAAAAAGAAAAGCCTTGATAATTAACTAAATTCTTGATAGAAAGTACTGATTGATGTTACTATATGACTTACGTTTCATTTGGTATACAACTTTTGATTACTATTTTTTTACTACTTCAAAGAAATTTTTATACCAAAAAGTAGTTGTATAAAGTGTTAACACACAAAATCAACATGCTGCAAGAACTTCATTGATATCATGCTCCAGCCAGTACAACAAAACCACTCATGCACTATCTTTATAGTTACGGTTTGCAGAAACTGAATACATTAAATTTGTAACAGATTGTTCTCCTACAGTTTTATATAAACTTCTTATCCCAATAATGGAAAACATGCTTGCTGAAACAATACAAAGTATTTTGCTTCTTTATTTCTTTCTAAATTTCTCTTATAGAATTCTTTTATAAAGTAGCAAGAAATCTATCTCAAACGAAACCTTAATGTCTCAAAATCATCCATTAATTCCCTATATAAGGTTTAATTTTAGGTATAGTGATACCTAAATGGGTACTTATGAGTTAAATTGGATATTATGGCTAAATAAATGCTTGTCATAAAATGAATAAGCTTAAATAGTTTGTAGTATCAAAGTAATTGAAGAACCCATAAAGAGCTCTATGATGAACCAAATTTCTTTGATGAAGACTTCGAATACTTTACATTTTACCGGTGAATAGTCTTTGCATGCTTGGACCAGTTCTTTTGATGAATGCATTGTAATTAAGTGGGTTCTAATTCCTCTCCACATCAAATACTCAAAAAACCTTTCTAAGTTCATTAAACATTTTGTGTACCACAAACATTCAAGCTTTAACCAATTCTAAAAATGGCTTAATTAAGTTAAGCAAATTCAACATTGATAAAGAAAGTAAATTATTCATTTTAAATCCTAATGAATATCTATCAATATCATAGATTATTTCTCGTTCAGAGTGTTGTTTTGGTCTATATGGGAGATATTTATCCAATTTTTTTATATAAGAAATATTAGTTCAAAATATATATTAGGTGAGATAAATACTCCAATAAATTCTCTTCGAAATCAATTAAAATTCAAATGCTTATTAACCAATTTTGAGTTTCAAATGTTTTACCTACTCAAGTCATCAATTGTTAAGATATCTTGATGCAAATCATCACGATGACCTTTAGATTCTTTAAATTTGAATTGAGATTAAGGCTTCGTTTGGGGCGGTTTTCTTGATGCTTTCTAAAGCATCTTTTTAATATAAATATTTCTAATTCAAGAATTTTTTATATTAAATAGTTACTTTAAAAATCAGTAAAAAAGCCACCCCAAATGAAGCATAATATGAAATTTTGAATTACCCTAACTTTAGTACAAATCCAAATACTTTAATGCTTATCATAATGAAATACCCTAAAATAATCATTTTCCAACAAAATATAGATGTTCTAAGGCTGTTGCTTCTATTTTGGATAATGTTAATACTTCGGTTGAACTTGTTGATGACCTTAACCATGTGGCTCGTGTCATGGAGCCTGAAATTGTCACGGATGCAACAGCAGCTGTGGCCGCTTTGGTTCCTCCTCAGGAGGTTTCGAAGGAGATTCCTCTAACTGTGGTTTATTCCCAGATTAATACTAATGCTTGTGTGATGGAGGGTGTTAGTGCGCTTGATGGTGCTCTTTCCCCTGTTGTTGTTGAGAAGTCTCCCAGTGGCTGAAGTTCAGGTAAAATTTTAGTTGATACTGTTGAAGGCCAATGTGGTATTAATCTGGTCGTGGATGATGGTTCCACTAATTTGGGTGGGTCAACAACTATTTCTTCTGTTACTGAGTCAGTTACATCTGTTGGGGTTCTTACGTCTGCTCAATTTATTGATGTGTTAGTTTCTCTAATTTCAAATGTTGTTACAAGTTCATTTAGGCAA
The DNA here is from genome assembly GCA_016618105.1 of Dendrobium huoshanense. Classification (NCBI taxonomy): domain Eukaryota; kingdom Viridiplantae; phylum Streptophyta; class Magnoliopsida; order Asparagales; family Orchidaceae; genus Dendrobium; species Dendrobium huoshanense. Next base: position 24,702,232 of record CM028353.1, on the reverse strand, counting down.
GTGTAGAGATTGCTATTTGGATCACTCGGATTGGTTGAATGTTTCCCTTGTTAGTTTGGATGGGGATCGGACAGTTTTTGCTAACTCTTTTGGGGGTGTTCAGGAATCGTATAAGGTGCAGTGGATCATCTCATGGAAAATGATTTTACCTTGGTTGGGGGAAATCGTCGTCTTAGGAAATCCAAATAAGCTTTTTGACAACCATTGATGGCGGCTTCTTACTGGTCTTTGTGCTGGATTTGGTTTTGCTGGCCTGTTGCTTTCCCTTTGGAGGACCCTTGTCTATTGTTTGGGTGGGAGACCGTTTCGATGATTCCCCCTTTCTTTTCTGGTCGGTTGCTCCACTGTGTATTTTTTCTTTAGCTGTTGTTTGCTCCTTTTTCGTTGGATGTCTGTATCTTCCTTTTTATGGAATAAAATTTCTTGTGGAAAAAAAATTATTATATATAGATGTTCAAAGTCATACAAAATGTTAATCTAAATCATTAGTAGAGTTAATTAAAGAAGATCAATTGAGAAAAATAATAAAAATATCAATACAATACAGCATTCTTAAACATTGCTAATGATAATCATTGAAAGGATTAATGGAAACTCAACGGTCAAAAAATTTAATTAGCGAAAATGGTTAAGCAAATCTCAGAATTAAAAGCCAAATTATATACAAATTTTGAAAAATGGCGTGGCATATAGATTTAATCCATGCAGTACACAGCCAATGAAGCGCCAACGCTTGTCAATAACGTGGCTAGTGGGATTATTTTTTAAAAGAGACTCTTCATGAGCCTTATTATATTCATCTCTCAAAAACAGTTTTGCATTTTAAATTTAGCAAATATTATATTACTCCATCAATTTTAAATTTATAAATGAGGTGGCAACTTAATCTACAAGGACATTTAAAATATAAAATATTATTTCTATTTTTTAAATTTTGAATTAATTATTCTTATTATTTTATTTTATTTTTCTTCCTCTAAAGTTTTTTTAATTAATTGAAGTGAAAAATAGGATAACGGTGAATTGAAGAGAAGAATAATTGTCAATTATTATTGATGCGTCATAAAAAAATTATCTTGATTGGACACGAATCTTGATGCAAAATCAAATTGAAAACTTCCAAAATTAAAATTGGGATCATCCAACTCCGATTTCAGCAAACTTACAGTCAAGCTGAGCGTCTCATAAATACGAACCCAAGGACACCAAATTCAACTCAATTCGAGCCCAAATGAGTCAAAATCAAGGACCTGAAGCGATGTTGGAATCGAGCCCAAGCTCGTCGGATTTCTGCCGGACCACCACTTGAGGCCCTCACCTTCGCCGGACCACTGCTTGACGTCGTTGCTCTGCCGGACCACCACTTGAGGCCTTCAGCTCCGCTAGACCACCACTTGAGGCCCTCACCTCCGCCGGACCACCGCATGACGTCGTTGCTCCGTCGGATCACCACCTGAGACCCTGAGCTTCGCCGGACTACCACTTGAGGCCCTAACCTCCGCCAGACCACCACATGAGGCCTTGAGCTCCGCTGGACCACCACTTGACGCCGAGAGTTCTCCCAAAGTTCTACTACGATCATTCGGACCTCTGTCTCCTACCGACTATGGTCCTTCCGACCTCTATCGCCAGACAATAGTCTTTCATACCCCGTTATCCTGCCAACTACGGTCTTTCAGACCCCGATCTTCTGACGACTACGACCCTTCCAACCTCTGTCGCCTACTATGGTCATTCCAACCTCCATCATCAGACAATGGTCTTTCAGACCCCGGTATCTTGCCGACTACGATCCTTCCGACTTTCGTTGCCTACTATGGTCATTCCGATCTCCATCACCAGATAATGGTCTTTTATACCCTGGTCTCCTACCGACTATGGTCCTTTCGACCTTTGTCGCCTTTTATGGTCATTCCGACCTTCATCACCAGGCAACAGTCTTTCAGACCCCAGTCTCCTGCCAACTATGATCTTTCGGACCCATGTCTCCTGCCGACTATGGTCCTTCCGACCTCCATCAACAGACAACAGTCTTTCTGACCCGAGTTTCATATCTACTATGATCTTTCGGACCACTGCCTCGTGCTGACTATGACCCTTCCAACTAAACAAACATGTTTATGTTGATTATTGTAACTCCCAACATGTAATGCGTTCTATATGATGTACATTTGTATCATCAAGCCAAGGCCTTCTTCCTAAGAAGGATCTCATTTTGTAATTGATTGTAAATACCAGTGGATTCTTTCAAACTGGGCCATGCCCCGTGGTTTTTCCCCCTTTTTCAGGGGTTTCCACGTAAAAACTCTGGTATCTCTTATGAATGCTACACCCTCTCTCTTATCTGATTATGTGCTGAATCTTCATATAATGCTAAGACGTTAAACTATATATTTCTCTACCGCTGTGAATACTCCAGGACACAATAATTATTATTATTTTTTTTGTGTTAATATAGACTAGAATTGTATTTTTTATTAACTTTAATTCTAGAATAAGTAATTAATTTTTATATTACCTTATTTATTTATTTCTAAAATGAAAATTTTAGTTAAATTAGATAACAAGAAATTAGGCACACCCCTAAGGTCGAGCTATATATATTTTTTACTTTTATCACTTAGTATCTCTCAAACTTAAGAAAATTTTATGCTATAGAGATGAGGATGCATAGATGGTGATGAGACCTACAATGCCACATAATGTTGGTCATTAAAAGAGAAGCATTAAGTTAAGTACTATAGAGATGAGGATCCTCAGGTGGATGAGTGGTTATACATTTAGATAGAGAATGTAAAATGAATTTATAATTAAAAAAGTTGGAGTACCTCTGGTGATAGATAAGATTAGAGAGGGTCACCTTAAATAATTCAGTCACATAAGGCTTTGGTGTTTTGATGATGCGGTTAGGAGAGTAAATATGTTAAATCAGACTTTATATTAAGAAATGAAAAGATAGACCTAAAAAATGTCTGTCAAAAAATTTAAGAAATGATATATTTTAAATTATATTTAAATAAAAATTTAATTTTAATAGAATATACTGGAGAAAAATGATTCATATGACTAACCTCCCATAATGTGATACTTTTTGTTACTGTTGTTATTGATGTTGTATCACTTAGTTCAATTTTATAAAGTCTTGTATTTTAATATGAGCAAACAAAAAATAGAATTATGCAAATTCATTTGAGGTAAAATAAAAAATTTATAAATTTCATATATTTTATGTATTTAAAAAAAGAGAGCCAAATTGATTAAAAAAACAGAAAATAAATATAATATTTCAAACAAACAAGTTAAATGTGAATGAGATATTTGCTCATTTGGCTGATTGAAATTAGAAAACGTTTTAAAAAATAATTATATTGATTATTTTTATTTTTTATATTTATTTATTGGTTTAAAAACAACTTATGCTATAAACTATTTTTTATGAACTATTTTGACTTTTTTTTAATAAATTAGCGAGTTTTCACTAAATATCTTAAAATAAATGAAAATAAAATATACCACAATTTAAAGTACAATTTCATCTATAAGCAACAAAATAAGCTTAAATATCATTTTTAAATTGATCTCCCTTTTGAGGGATTTTGAAAATAAAAAAAATAAAAATTCAAATTAATCTTCAAAACATATTCTCTAATTTTAAACAACCAAATGAGCCATTAATAGCTTCATCAAAAGAGGATAACTAATTTTATTTTCTTATATGTAATTAGAAAAGATTATGTGATTGTTTATCTGATTGATTATGAGTCCTTAAAATCATCATTGGGTATATTAAGGTTTCGTTTGGGTCAGCTTTGGAATGTGAGGGAATTTTTGTATTAAAAAGCTGCTTTAAGAAACAGTAAGAAATCCGTCTCAAATAAAGCCTAAAGCTTGAGGAGAAATCAAATCTAAATTGGGCTGTTGAATGAAGATGATTACATCCAGATCTCTAATACAAAAACTTGGAAGATGAACAAATTACTTATTAAATTAACTTTAATTATGGTCAATAAGTTATAATGATAAATAATTTAATTAGAAATAAACTTTATTTAAATAATCTTATTATTAATTATAATTCTATTTATCAAACTACTTATTTAGGCATAAACATTTAATATCTAACTACATTAATAATTATCCAATTAATTAGTTAACTATTTTTAGAATGACTAATCATTTAACAAATACTCCTACTAATGATTTAATTAATTTAAAAGTATTATTTAATTAATCATTAATTATTAATTATCTCATTAATCATTTAAATATTCTACAGCTAATTAATTATATAACTATTATTTATATGTTATATAATTATTATTTATATTTGAAATTATATTAATTAAACTATATTAAAACATTTGCATCAATATCAACTGCAATTAATAGATTTCCTAGTTATTTTCTACGTAGAAATGTACCATCTAGGTTTATTACAAACCGACAGAATCTCAAACCTACAATACTCTAGACTGAATGCCCAAAAAATTCTTTCAAATCTATGTGAATCAGTAGAATGTATCTTGTACATAGTGCCAGACATAACAAATACGATGGCTTCCATAAATAAATTAACTATATGATATGGCTCCTCCCAAGTACCAAAAACAACCTTTATCGTTTTCCTTATTGCATCTCATGCTATGTTGCACGAATACGGATACGGCGACACGGATACAACACGATACGGATACGGGGCACGTCAATTCTTAAAAAAACAAGATATGGATACGTCGCGGATACGACATTATAATATAAATCATACATAAAAATTAAGAAAGTAAGTAAAAACGTAATATTTTAAATGAAAAAAAAAATATTGAAAGCAACATCATTTGTAGAATTGTATCTTATAATTTCAAAATAAAAATAAGCATTAAATATTTACATGTATAGTACAACAACAAAAACAAAAACATAAATTGTCTAGCACATGAAGTTTCAACTATTCAATAGAAAGAATGATAGGATTAGCTTATTTAGTGGTTTGTCTTTGAATTTCTATATCATCATCAATAAATATCATAGCTTTTAATTCATGCTCATCAAGTGAAAGATTAGCAATTTCTAATATTCTCATATCCTCAAGAGATTCAAATCCATATTCAGCAACATCCCACATCTTTTTGTCTCCTTCAATATAAGTTAGAGTTTTCCTTGAGAGAAGCCGAAGGTTTGTATGCATATAAACAAAATCTTCAGCTAGTTGTATGATAATTTTATTTCTCTTCATTGATTGGATGAACGAGAATGTGCTCCAATTTCTTTCACAACAAGATGAGGATGAAATTTGGCCAAGTAATTTTATGACGATTGTTTGAAGTAGAGGTGCTGAAGCTCCATGTATAATCTACCACATTTTTTGATCAATTCTCCATCTATCACGCATTAACTCTTGGTCACTAAAATCCTCTAAATAACCAAAAAAATTTAACAAGCTCAATATTGACACTTTTTCTCTCCTCATTTGAAAAATAACGCTTCAAATATGTCTTCATTATATTTGAAATTTCTCAATCTTTCTATGGAGAAACTCTTTGAGGATCCTCTTGAAGTCATTATTTAGTTGAATATCTTCAAATAACATTAAAATCAAATAATGAAAAATATTGAAATTATTAAACAAAAAATTATGAATTAATAATGAAAAAATGTTGAAATTTATATGAGATTTAGTGAGTGAGCCAAACAATGTAAATATATATTACTTTTGCTCCACCTATCTTTTATAATATCATAAATAACATCCCAAAAGCTTGAGTTTTTCAGAAGTGCCTTCCTCTCATGTATATATATATAATTTCTTTTACTTTGGCTTACATTAAATCCCACATCTCATAAATGAGATGTAAACAAGACTTATCCATATAAGTTACTCTCAATATTGTGGACCTCCGAAAGGAACACCGCGCAAACGGGTCGATTGGAAGGACAGATTGGATCGTGCATACGACTAACCATTGAGGATAGAGGCTGACGCCAACACACCTCGATGGATAGTAATATACACGACCTAGTCACGGGTTTCCCCCACCCGATGCAAAAGCTCGAATGGGATTTAGTAGATTGTGGGGACCAAGTTTCCCACGGGTGCAAGCCCCCATGGTTAATTACATCCCAGGCCGGAGCCTGAGAAAACTCTCGATTAAGGATCATACATTATCCTCTCCTAAAGTGGGATCGACACAAGGGTATAGACTAGGAAATCCTACTCAAAGGGAAGAAAGGTCCGAATGGTTGGATCAACATGCGTGGCTCATGCCAGCACTCGGAGGCTCTAGGGTACTAAATGGAAACTGAAGAAAGAAAGACAAGCAATCAACCACATGCGTGAGAGAAGGATGGAGGTGGCGTCATCCTGTGACGAAGATAAGTAGGATTTAGGGTCCCTGAAAATAAGGGACCTACCTACTATTTAAGGCATACTACGAGACCGAATGTAGTAGCCTCGAATCCTAAATCTAGGTTGGGCTTAGTGCTCTACGAAACACTAAGACCCGTGTCATAGCTAATGCAATGCAAAACCTGGACTTACCCCGACCTGGATTGGGGGTGCCAGCTAACCACCTAATCGATTCAAAACCATGCTATCAAGTTAGTTATGAAAGATGGGTGGGTGGTATAATTCTTTGAAAATATGACCGACATCTAGAGAATTTCCTAAATGGTCCTGGACTTATATGGGTCAGATGCTTCTAGCTAATGCAATTAAATTTTAATTAAATTGATTTCTAATGCAATGCATGCTAGTTGAAATGTCAGCTCATGAATGCTTTGGATTTTAAAAACAGGCTTCATATAAAATATTTTTTTAGAAAAGACTGAGTCTCCCTAGGTCCGGCACTTCATCCTCATAGGCCAGATTATCCGGACTCTACCCGCAGGCAGGGAGATGTCTTATAGCAAGGGAAAGAAGAAATGCAATAATATGCATGCGACCCCGGACGATTCCGGCAATTCCCTAGGTTCGTTAAGTTTCTATGTTATTTAAAACTTAAATTTTTGGAGATTGATTACGAGTAGAAGAATTTTATGTCCTTAATGAGCCTAATACGATCCAGGCAAAAAACAAAAAAATGGCATGCAAGAAAGAAACCTAGAAAAAACATATATTTCTACTACGCAATCAGGTAAACACATCAATATAAATCCAACAAATCAAATAAATGTCTATAGGCCAACTGCACTTTAATTACAACCCAGGGTATGCAGAAAAGTAAAGTGCCCGGGCACCACTGCCAACAACCCGGATTTCTAAGCCTATGACAGACGCCAACAACTTTGAGTGGGATATTGGGTTTTCAATCTTCAATATCTTCGGTCTCCTGGGTATCCTCTCCTTGGACTCCTTGGATCACTCCTCCTTGGACTCCTTAGATCCGTCGTGGCTTGAATATCCAAACGAAGAGGCAATCCTCCTAATATGGGGGTATTGTCTTTTCTCTTTAGATATTTAAAGCCATCCAACTCGATCTTCCAAATGGAAGAAGACTCTCCCCTTAGGGATGCCTTCTTCTTTTGGAATCCGAGTTGGATAAGAATATCCCAACTCGAAGTTGTTTTCACAACTCTTAACAATTATTACAAATATTACATTAATTGAAAAGCAGAAAAGTCTAAAAGGACCTGCATGGTTATCCTAATAAAAAAATTCCCAAGCAGTTCATATATATAAAAAAAAATGCTAACACCATTGACCCTGTGTCAAGCCATGCTCTTAATTTTGAGGGCTAAGCGCTCCACCTGTGCAGTTATAATTAATTTAACCCTCATTTTTATTTAGGGGGAGCTGAGCAAGCACCTGCATAAAACACATTATTAGAAATCATGACATTGCTCCCCCCTTTTATCAGCATGAGCATGGCCACCTGCACGGAAGAACAGTATATATATAGCGCTCCTAACCTATGGGTAAGTCTAACGCTCACATCCAGAGTGCAGAAAAAGTAAGCAAACACACCAATCATTTTTCAAACAGCATGCAGTGAAATCCACGGAAAGCTCCGGCACACAGCAGAAAAGTAAAACCCAGCGGCCTAACCTAGATCTAGAAGTGGTGCCCTAGCAAACCATTCTATGTGTGTGTAAGGCTAGTGTGGTTTGGATAAATCCTAATATGAGTAGTTAGTTAAAATTGTCTAAAGTTCAAGTCTATTGAAGGTCAGAAAAAGAAATTTTTGTAGAAATTCAAATATTAGTGAATTGGGGTGCATTTTAGTTAATATGGTTTGTTGATCAATTTTAGGAACTTAGGGTGATGATATTTGAAGTTAAAGTTATATTAGCCAATTTTGGAAAGTTTCGGGTCCTCCTAGGAACTAAACTAAGGGTCCAAAAAGTCACTATGGGAAAAGGGCTAATTATGAGTCTTCTATCACCTTAATAAAATACTAGACCTCAATACGAGTAGTTAGACAGGTAGTAGGCCGAAATCGGAGTTCTCTAGGCAAAGTTATGAATTTTCTAAGTTTCGGGCCCTAAATGAACTACGGTTAATCAAAAAGTTGACTTTTTAATATAAGCTATTTTCTGGAAACCTAAGATTTTTAGTAAATACTAGGCCCTAAATGGAGTCTAATGCAAGTGAGTTTGCCTAATTTGGAATCTTCTACAATTAGTTATGGATTTTCTAAATTCAGGGTATTTAAGGGAATTTCTAAATTTTCTAACAAAGGGTCTTTTTTACTGTTTTGATCCAAATGAGCTCCAAACTAATTGGAATCACTCCCAAAAGTCAGGGATGACCTGAGAAAGTGATCCCAAGTGTTTGGAGAAAATTTGGGATTTTTAATAATTTTTAATAATTTATTAGGGGCAAAACGGTAATTTCCACCTAAGGTCAAATTAAGGGTCAACCTGAAGTCAAACTAGGGAGCCCTATTTATCTAAGGTCAAAGATCAGATCCTGGTCAGTTTGAGGTATTATGGGTAATTTTCTGACCTAATATGTAATTATTGTATTTTTCGGAAGGTCTCGGGGCCTTATTTAACAGATTAATTAGGGTTGGTTAATTAAGGGGTCTAACAAGCCCTAAAAATTCCTAGAAAATTCTGAGGGGTTTATGATGTCACTAAGTTTAAATGTTGAGGTTTTGGTGTCAATCAGTGATCTATCCTAGCTCCTAGAAAACTTCTAAGTTCGCTAGACGGGTCCTTAATTATTATCCTTAAGGTGTCACTACGTTATATGGGTTTAAACTGAAGTTCATACTAACCTTCAAGGTAGTAAATGCATGGAGTACATAAACAAAATAAACACGCCATGTCCTTAAATCTAGGAGAGCCTAGACTAAGTGTTTGTGGTGCGACGACCTACACATGCAATCTACGAAAGATAAAAAGTAAAGACACCTAAAGAAAGGATTAGTGAATGATTGGGACTCAATCATTCACTAACCCACTCCCCCATGATTGCTCTTCATTCGGAATTCATGTCTAAAATTTCATCGAATAGCGGATCTCCCAAAATTAAGATTTAAAGTATATATAGTTTTAAAATACTTTAAAAATACTTTAAAACTAAATAGACTTTTAGGAAAATAGATAATTAAAAATGAATCGGTTTATAATAAATAGATATATGGGAGACTCGCTGACCACTCAATCGACGCCTCAAAACGATTTAAAAAAAATAGTTTGTATCCTGAAAATAATTATTATAATTAATATTTAATATAAAAAATACTCGAATAATCGAATCCAAATAGTGATCTGTCAAAACAGCCAAAATCAAGGGCTGGAAATGATTCCAAAGTAAAATACGCATTTTTCTGAAAAGATGAAGGGGTTACACATCAAAATCCGACTTAAAACGGCGAAGATACGAATTTCCGAAGTTTAAATATAATAAAATAATATTTTAAAATAGTGTAGTTTTGCTGTTTTTGAAATAACAGGAGATACAGACAAAATTTTCATCTGGAAATAGTTTTAATTTATGCAGAATTCAAAGTACATCAAAAACAAGGTATTGTGCGTTGACAGCGGACTTAAAACGACAAAGTTATGTAATTTCAAAGTTTGAATACGATAACTAATTGTTTTATAAAATAAGCAATTGACTGACTTAAAACATAACTGCAGACAGGTTAAAAATACTTGAGCCCAACCACCTTTAAAACATGCAGAATCCAAATACGATCAAAACAAGAGGTTGTGCGTCAAAATCGGATCGAAAACAAGAAAGATACGATTTTTGGAAGTTTAAAGCAATAAGAAGGATTTTTTTTTTTTTTGAAATCATTTTAAAATGATATTATTTAAAAATAAAGATAGGTATATATATGCTTTTACAAAATTAATTTTTAAATAACAAAGATCTCTGAAATTCATCACCATATATATATAAAAATAATAATAATAGTAACAATAATGATCCTAATATTAATGATAAGCTAATTTAAAATAATATTAATATTAGAAATAAGATTAAAATTAAAATAATAAATTAACAATATTAAAATAATAATAATAATCATAAAATGAATAGTAAACTAAACATTTAAAACATTACTAATTATAACAAATAACCATAAATAATAATATAAAATAATTATATTAAAATAATGATTTAAGTAATAATAATAAAAAAAGGGTTTTACTGTTTTTAAAATAAATTAAAATATACAAACTATTTTTATAAAAAAAAAAATTTATCATGTAGAGGACGGCGATACGAATCCAACGAGGTATTGTGCGCAAAAATCGGAGCAAAAATGAATTTTCTGTGAATTTTTTAAGATTTCTGGATTAAAATACATTTAAAATAATTTAAAGAATATTTAAAACGAATTTCGGCAGCTAGGGCTACGTGGCGCCCCGGGATTGGCTCCGCGGTTCCGGGACGCGTTTTCCAATGATTGCGCCGCTGGCGCAATCATCGCCGCGTGATTAACGGCGGCGGTCAAGTGACGTGGCGTCACTTAAACACGTCGGCGGAAGAATCCCGCCGTCTGATTCTCCGCGGTATGCGATGAACGGCGGAGATCGCGCCGGACGGAAGCATTGACCGCGGGATCGGACCTGCGGTCGAACCAGTGCCGCGAAACGGCTTGATCTCAGCCGTTGAGCGCGAGATCAACGGCTGAAATCGAACCCTGACGCCCAAAGAGCCGAACCCGAGTCCTAAGGCGTTTTTTGCCTCGTTCTCTTTCGATTCTCAACCAAATCTCATAAAATTTTAAACTTAGGTCCTAAGGATGAACAGAAATCTTGGGGGAATAATTATTCTCCGTAATATTCACTATACAGAGAACTATTTAACCCTAAGTGATCTAGCTAGGGTTTGAGATTATACCTAAGATACTCGATAGAATCGAGGGATTTCTGGCTTGTTGCACTTGTAGACTGTCCACGCTCCTAGTTGTAGAAGAAACCACGAGCTTTCGACGTCTAGATCTTGCGCAAAACGAAACGGAAGGGAAATCTCCTCGGGTCGCCGGAGAGTTCGCCGCCGGCGGCTTTGGGTGGTCGGGTTTGACGTGGGAAAGGGAGAGGAGTTTCTCTAGAGCTCTCACACGAAATCTCAAGTGTTGAGGCGGTCTAGAGAGAGAGCAAGAGCAAAAAGTCCTCAAAATAACCTAATTTTCTTCTATTTAAACCCCCTAACCTATCTTGAACGGCCTAGATCTAATCACCAGCTATTTTGGGAGGGAAAAAGAGCCAGGAGGCCGTGGTTTTGATTTTAAAACGAAGGGATTTGATTAGAGCATTGAATGGGCATTTAATAGGGATTTAAATGAGTCTTAATGGGTCGATTTGACCCATTATGACTTGGATTGACCAAGTCATGTGTTGACTTGGTCAACTCAGTCAAATGGGTCCAATGGGTATGAGGTTTGAGCCATTAATGAGTTGGAATCTGATTTGGGGTTGATTTGGGCTCAAAAGGCCTTAATGGGTCAAAATTGACCCAATAAGCCTTGGGTTAACCAAGTCAACAGTTGACCTGGTCAACCTAGTCCCTCATGCCCATGGTTTAACAAAATCGAGGTCAACAAATATCTCATATCTCATAAATTGGATATGTGAAATTTATGATGTATTCAATCTCATCCCACCATAAATCACTAAAAACTTCTCATTTACATATCTAGTATTTCCAACATCATCTTCCCTATAATAGGATCATTTGTCACTGATCACCATAACTTGAAGAGTATTTTTATTTTTTTTTTAATCTTCTCAACATCATTATAACTGAGGCAAACCGAGTTTCAGTAACTGCAAGCATCTTCAAATTAGAGAAATCATTGAACATAGAGAGTCTCGTGGAGTGAATCATAATAAAATTCCTAATTACAACTACATCTCCACCAATCACTATGATCCAATGATATTCATTGTAGGTGATTTCGTTTACCTCAGTATTCTTAGCTACACAAATGTTCTTCATGACAAGATTAAACATATGTATAACACATGGTGTCTACAAAATATGAGGATATTCTTGCTTTACAAGTATACCTGCAGCTCTACAAATATGTGCATTATCACTAATGTCCTGGATGATGTTTGAAGGCCCCATCATCATGATACCTTCTTTGATTAATTAGAAATGAAGAACTTATCATTGTACTGTCATTCATAGTTTACAGCTTTGATAAACATAGGATATCTCTCTATTCCAGCGTTGAAGTTGAAAAGTGGTTTTCTTTGTGGATCTATCTACCCATCACAAACCAAAATAACTCATTTTTTTCTTCCAAACTCCTCTAGTAGGCTCGAGCAACTTAATATTATCCTTATCTCTTTGCAATAACTTCATTCTAATGACATTATATCATGGTAACACGTAAACTGCAAGATTATTATTGCATGCGTAGGTAAATGCATTCTTTTAATGTGGATTCCTTGCTAGGTTAAAAGGTAGTTCAGCTAAGTAAAACATTCTAGCTATTTCCCCATCTAGTTGTTCTATCAATTGTAAATTAAAAGCTTTCTCCAAAGCACTATCTACAATATGTTTTCTTCTTTTTGATTCATATCCCTCCATCCAGAAAGACCCTTTGTTTACAGTATAGTCATCACTTCTAATTAAAAAAGAATATGATGATATGAAACATGCGTGCTTGGTAGTGGAATATGTTTTGAAAGCTTTTTTTTACTCATTTGCTCAGCTTCACTGATTTTCTTTGTAATTCAGCTATTTGTGATGAGCTTATCTTCATGCATACTTTAATTCCATGACTACTAATCTTCAACAAATGAGCTTTTACTCTATAATATGATCCTTTGTATGTGGCATTACAGTAATTACATTTGAATGTAATATTGTCACCCATTTCTGAAGTTTTACCTATTTTTGTCACATAACCCCACAGATGTTTGTTATCTTTAATATTGGTCTCTGATGGATCATCATCAGATCCAATTCCTACACCACTAGAGCTCATTATCTTGCCAAGGATCAACGCAAATTAAACCATATGAATTTTGAATATGAAAAATTTTAAGTAAAAGTGTAGATATGTCAGAAAACTCCGCAGGGGCGCTGCCCCTTGACCCCACGGGGTAGGGTACCATTCTTATTGATAGAGTTGTTTTAAAGCTTTCTCTAGCTTCTCAGTGCCACTTGGTACCATTCGGTACCCATCGATACCAAGTGGTACAGAGCGGTACCGAGCATTGATACTAAGCATAGTACTAAGCGTTACGGAGAGGTATTGAGCGGTATTGAGTTATGGTACCGAGTTCCCGTACCGAGCCTACGATGAAGAAAAAGAACCTTCACTGCTCGCGTCGCGTTTGCTGTTCGCGTTGTCGAGCCGCTCCGTCGACAAAGGATGATCCTATCGGCTTTAATGCTCGCATCGTCAAGCCTTTTCGTCGACGAAGGATGATCATGTTCGCTTCTATATTCGTGTCGTCGAGCCGCTCATTCGACTATAACGAAGAAGACAAATGCCTGTGCGGAAACGAAAACCTAGCTCGCATAAACGTTTAAACCTAGCTCGCAAAATCCCCTCCTTGCCGTCGGCCCTAGCTTCATAGTCGCCGACCATCCCCCACTCCCCTTCTCCCTTGAGTTTCCTAATTGGGTTGAGGATTAATTTAGGATAATTTTGAAATGCAAAATCATTTGAATTTGAATTCAACATCTTTCCTAATTTAACTCCTCTATTTTAGGAAAGTATTTACTCTAAGTCTAATTCTTTAAGATAAGAATTAGACTTTGGAAAGATTCTATTTGGATTTAATATAAATCTTTCTTAATTCCCAAAATCTAAATTAAGAAGCCATAATTGCTCTCATTAATTGCTCCCCTCCCTCTATAGCCGCCGGCCCCCTATCATGGATTTAAATTAGGAATTGCTTCCTAATTCCCCCACCTCCTCTATTGGAAACAAATAAAAATCATCTCATCCCTCTTTGACCGAAATCCCCTTGCCCCTATTCAATTAATTTCCTTCCAATTAATATACTCTCCTATTTGGAATTACTTTCCAAATCCCCACCCCTCTCCTATTCAAATATCTCATTTATAAAACATATCATATTTTCAATTTTGGTCTATGAAGTAAACACAAATTTAAAAAGTTTAATAAAAAAGCCAAGAAGAACAAATAAAATTAAAATAATAAATCAACAGAAATAGTATGAGAGAAACTATAAATGTTAAAGAAACTATAAATATTAATTGCTCTAATAATAGTATGAGAGAAAGAAATCCAAGAAGAAATGTGAAAGAAAAATCTAAACAATTAATAAAACTCATGCAACAACATTTCAATTAAGCTGGTCACAAAAAAATTACCTTCACTTATTGTGCATGGCAAATCCTAGTTTCCAGAACAGAAATGTGAATTCCAATATGAATCAGTAACGGTCGGATTTTCAGTAGGCCTGGGCCTCCATCCTTCTTGCCCTCTTCTTCTCAAAAACAGTGTTTCCCGAAAGGATTCTTGAGAGAATATCAGCCTGCTTTGTGTGCCCTTGGGTATTCAAGGTCTTAATGAGGTTCTCACAACCCTTGTTATCCACTACCCCACCCTTTGCTTTGATCTTGCAAAGTATTGAGTATGCTGGAAGTATCTTATCTGCAATATAGAGAGCATCCAGCAGGCGGTCATAGCTTGAGAAGCTAACGTCATAGTCTCTTTCTAATGCAAAATCTACAAGCTTTAGTGCTGCAATTGGCTGTTCATTGTCGCACAGGAAGCCTACCAGGCTATCCAAATCAGGCATGCAACCATTCATAATCATCAAATTGATGCGGCCAATGGCTTCTTCAACATGCCCTCTAATGAGGAGAGCTTCCAATATCTTCTGTGTCATGTCCAGATTCTCTTTCACACCCTTCTCTATCATGATCTTCATCACTCGGCTTGCTGTCTGTACTCTCCCATCATCGAATAGTGCAGACATTACCGACCGGAATAGAGCTGGGCTCGGTAGATGCCCTTGTTCAACCATGCTATCCAAGACAGTCTTAGCATCAGCAGGCTCTCTCTTCTTCAAGAAACTATCTATAAGAAGCTCATAAGCATCTGCATCTGATTCAACTCCGCGACGATTCATGATTTTAAGGACTTCAAATGCAGGCTCGGGGTTCCCCTCCTTGGCGTGTCCACGAATCAAATGATTGAATGCAATTTTATCATCAACTCCTCTTTTCATAAGCTGCCTAAAGAATGTCTCTGCCTTCGAAGTATGGCCATGGCAGCTTAAGTACTCAATTATTGGATTGTATGCAGAGGCTTCTACAGGCAAACTATCAAGTCCCAACAAGATGCCCTTCTCAAGGAGCTCATTGAGCATCTCTACTGCCTGTTCAAACTTTCCACCGTTGCAGAGACTCTCAATCATTATACTGTAATGCTTCGAATCTAAAGAAACCCGAAACCTATCCATCAAGCGGTGCATATCCAATGCACTATCGGAGTCCCCAGCCCTACACATGCTTGTGATCAATCTAAAAAATATGGACTTGTCCTTGGGAGTCATCTTCCTCTCTGCCATTTCTTTGAAAACTTTCAGGGCAGCTGCAGTCCTTTCCGCATCATCACAGAGCCCAGGCAGCAGAGCAGCATAGGTCCGCTCAGTGGTCGTAATCTCCTTAGCCCTCATTTCATCAAATAACCGGATTCCATCATCCACGTTTCCACAAGACACATGTCCTTTGATCAAAAGGTTGTAGGTAACCGAGTTAGGAATCAGACCAACAGCAACAATTTCA
The DNA here is from genome assembly GCA_016618105.1 of Dendrobium huoshanense. Taxonomy (NCBI): domain Eukaryota; kingdom Viridiplantae; phylum Streptophyta; class Magnoliopsida; order Asparagales; family Orchidaceae; genus Dendrobium; species Dendrobium huoshanense. Next base: position 24,686,055 of record CM028353.1, on the reverse strand, counting down.
TCGAACACCTTGTGTGCCTCATCCATCTTCTTCGCTCGCACCCAGCCATTAAGCAGGGTATTGTAGGTAACAACATCCGGCGAAAATCCTCTCTCTCTCATTTCGGAAAAGAAGCGCGTTGCTGTCTCCATCTTCATCGAGAGGCAAAAGCCCCAAATAAGAATGTTGTACGTGGAGACAGCCGGAAGCACACCATCACGGATCATGGAATTGAAGACGCGCTTGGCCATGAGAACTCGTCCGCGACGGAGGATGGCTTTGAAGAGGGCGTCGTAGGATCGCAAGGTGCGGTCGACGCCAAGCTCTGGGAGGCGGCGGAAAAGTTTGACGGCCTCCTGGGGAATACCGGCGCGTCCATAGGCGGCAATGAGGTCAACGAACATTTGCTCGTCACGAGAAACGAGGCGCTTAGGCATGTCGTCGAGAAGAAGGCATCGGGCGTGGTTGAGCATGGAGGATCGGCTGAGGATGGAGATGATTTCGGAGTAAGTGTGAGGGTCGTGGCGGAAGCCAGTTCTCTCGACCCAGCGGAAGAAGCTGAGGGCTCTGTTGGGGTCTCGATCGCCGGCGCGTCGAAGGACGGCGAGGACGAGTGGTTGTTCAAATACAGGACAAATAAAGCGAATTGAGTTCTGGAGGCGTGTAGTCCATGGCCGACGGAACATCATGTGGCAGATGGTTTCGTCCAGAGATGGTGGCCGTTTGGCGTGCTCGCCACGCAGAGGACGGGCTTGAGCGGAGTCCGAAGAACGATCGGAAGCAGGTGGGGGATCGGATGAGGTTGCGGATGAGAAGCCATGGAGGAAAAGGAGGGCCGGGTTGCGGAGTAGGGCTAGGGTTAGGGTTCTGGAGGTTAGTTTGGTGGCGGCGAAGGAGGAAAGGTTCGCCATTTTGATGGGCTGAGTGAAGTGATGAGGTAAGCTCGTCAAGTCGGCGGATCGCAGCACAGCAGCTGAAACCTGTGGTGGTCGGGGGGTTTGGGATGAACTTCTTCAGTTCAAATGCTTTTTATGGGCCTTCCTAATGCTGTTAGGCTAACTATTCCCATATGTGCATGGGCAATTTATCCGGCTCTATAAGGGAAATTTATTAGGTATGGACATCAAATTTAGAGATAAGTTCGGAAGTAAATAAAATATTAACATCTGAAGTGGATATGTGGATATTCAATATGTTTAATATGATAGCGAATTTTTAAGTGAAGCGCACTAAAAGCACAAATAAAGTCTAGGTAAAATGCAATCAAAATGCAGTCAAAAAATGCACTTAAAGCGCAACTAAAACGCAATTAAAACACAGGTAAAGCGTAGTCAAAAAGCAGTTAAAAAACGCACTTAGGGCATCTCCAACCGAAAAACTTATTTTCCACTCCAAAATGTAGTAACTTGCCTCCAATTGAACTTCATTTTCTAACATAAAAAAAAATTCCTAGTATATTCTTTTTCTTATTTTATTTTATATATTTTTTAATCATATATTTATATTTATCAATTTTAAACCTATTATAATTTTAAAAATTATATTTCTTTTCTCGATAAAAAAATTGGGATATTAATATGTTCTAAATAAGCAAATATATATTTAATACAATAAAAATTACATTAGAACACATAAATATAAATGAAAAAAAATACAAGAGCAACTAAACCTTAGAATTAGTATATTGATCCCACAAATGATCAATTAATGCATTTTCGTAGTGCAATGTGGGCATCTTTATTCCTGATTTGTTTATGGCGAACGATAAATTCTTGAAACTGAGTATTTTCATCCACCACACATTAGATCTCTAGGGATGGCGCTTCTCTCGCAACTTGAATAGGTCCAATGAGATTGCGTTCACCTTCGATTATCATGTTATACAAAATTATACATGTAGTTATTATATCATGCAACACATCTTTGCTCCAAAAACGAACTGGTCCAGCCACAATTACAAAACGAGATTGGAGAGCTCTAAAAGCACGTTCCACGTCTTTTCTATATGCTTCTTATTTCATTGCAAAATATTATTTCTTTGGAGCACGTGGTTCCTGAATAGTTTGCACAATGGTGGCCCATTTGGATATATATTATCAGCCAAATAATAACCCATGTTATATTCTTTTCCTTGAATGATGTAACGACATGGAGGGGTTATACCTTGAGTGAGATTGGAGAATATGTGGGAAGATTCCAACACATTTATATCATTATTTGTACCTGACAAACCAAAGTAAGCATGCCATATCCAAAGATCATAATCTGCCACAGCTTCTAAAATAATTGTAGGTGATCCACTACATCCCGCGTATTACTCAGCCCACCGGGTAAGACAATTTTTTCACTTCCAATGCATACAATCTAAACTCTCCAACATCCCAGGAAAACAACGTTGTTTATTATTCTGAAGGAGTCTAGCCACATCAATGTTTGTTGGTGATCTTAAATATTGCTCTGAAAATATATGGACTACAGCTATACAAAATCTCTTCACGCATTCGATTGTTGTTGATTCTCCTATTCTAATATACTCGTCTGTGGCATCTGCGGGTAATTCATATGCTAACATCTGAAAGGCGGCTGTTACTTTCTAGAGAGGTGATAAACCAAGCCTACCGGCTTGATCCATTTGTTGTTGAAAAGTATTTATCATGTGTTTTTACTACATCAAGCACGTGCATGAACAATGTTTGGGACATTTGATATCTTCTTCGGAACATTGTATCATTGTATACTTGATTACTTGAGAAGTAATCTTGGTAAAATCAACGATCCGCAGCCTCCCGGTCACGGTTGATGAAAGCGCGACCTATAACTAAGACTCCTGCAGAGACACGGTTAGTAGGCCGTGTAAGTAGGTAATGGATCATCATATTGTTATTTGATATGGCATGACGAATCATTATTTCCTCTTCTTGTAAACTATTTATCAGTTGGAGTGTGACTTCTTCATCTGAGAAAGAAGAAGATGGAAAACTATTATGCATATTGATAATGTGGGTTAAAATCACTTGGAAATTCTTCTATTTGTAGGAGAAGTGCAATGAGTTGTCATATCTAGTCAATACAACTTGAGATGTGTGAGAATCTCAAATGACAAATTCAGTGAGCTGTCATATCTAGTCAATACAGCTTAAGATGTGTGAGAATCTCAAAGGACAAATTCAATGAGTTGTCATATTTAGTCAATACAATTTGAGATGTGTGAGAATCTTAAAGGACAAATTCAGTGAGTTGTTATATCTAGTCAATACAACTTGAGATGTGTGAAAATCTCTACAATTATTATATAAATAGGGGTGAAGAGCATGCCCTCTTAGTAGTATTCCAAATTCATTAAGCCTCCAAAAAACATGTCAATCAGATCAACTGCATATTCTCATGAGCAAGATAATCTCTTATGCATAATGTACATGGAAATTGCTCAAGACCCAATCACATGTATATATCAGTCGTCGGATAATTTTTGTTCACATGTCGAACAAGCGTACAATAATTCTAAAATCCAAAGTTGGGAAATCCATCCAAAAAGGTCTGTTTAGTCTCGTATTCATACTATTGAGAAAGCAACAAGGAAAATGCATGTATGCATTCGACAAGTTGAAAATAGACACATTAGTGGTGCTTCAAATGAAGATATTGTAATTATTTATGTTTGCCATTAAAATTGTCTTCTTCATTTCACAATTTCTTGATTTATAGTTATATCAGGCCAAACTACTGTTTGTACAAGATGAGAAGTTCAAAATAGGTTGGAAGTTTGATAATGTATGAAACATCATAAATTTTTTTGAGAAATTTCAAGATGGTTAATCTAGTGCTAAACATGCATCACGTATGTCAAGCTTTGGGTATGCCTCATCAGAGTCAGAAAATTTAACCCCTGAATCCGATAAACAACAATCTCCTGAAATATCTACATTTTCTCTAAATTTATATGATGAAGAATATAATGTTCGTGACTCTCAATTTGAACGACCGATTGAGGTGAAGAAAACAAAGTTAAAAAGAAAAATTGATAACGAGATGTCAACATTTATTAAAACTCTAGAAGATGGAAATAAAGAACTGATTGAGCAATTAAAAAAATAAGTGCGCAGAGATAACAACATATGGAGCTTCAAGCTAAGAATTATGTCTTAAAAGAACTCAAGGAAGAAATAAAATATTGCTTCAAGACGTAAGTTCTATATAAAATCCTGTTGTTCGTGCATTTGTCCAAGCTGAACAAACACGAATTTTAGAAAAAAGGTTCGGACAACAACAAGATCAACAACAACCTCCTTCTTCATGCTCGTTTGGACAATTTCTTACAAATCTTGGAGGAGCTGACACCACTCTTCCAGATTATTAGATTATCATAACTCACTAATTTATTTTTTTTATTATCGGAACTTGTTTTGTATTTTGATTTCAGTTTTTTTTTTTTAAATTATTGTAGTGCTCAATGTCTTTTAAATATGTATGATGAGAAATTTATCGTAATTTTTATGTTAATGTTTAACTTTAAAAAAATAATCACATAAAAAATATTTTAATTTTTGAAAATTAATGTATCTTTAAATTATTATTTCTAAATTATTTAAATTATTATTTCTTAGTTATTTATAATATAATTTTATACTTAAACATTTAAAATTACAAATCAATTATATAAAAAAAATATGGCGGATTAACAGGCACTATTCATCATCGAATGAATGCAGGGAAAAAACGCGTTCGGTTGCGACATCGGAGGCTCTCCATTCGGCTGTTTGCCGAACAGTTGGAGATGGTCTTAAAGCGCACTTAAAGTACAACTAAAGCGTAAGTAAAACACAACTAAAATGCATTACAAATATCAAATTTTTAATGAATGTCGGAACTTATCTCTAGATTTATCCGGATCTAATTATTTTCCTTCGATAAGAGGCTTACCGGTTCAAAATCAACTTGGTCCGTATAGAAAAACGGTTCGACTTTTAGGCACATATTTATGTAAACCGGAACGCGAACCCTAATCTGAAATTCTTAGTCTTCCTTTCCTCTCCGAACAAAAACCCTAGCATCTGTGCAGGCGCCGCGACCACTATGCCGCCCAAGTTCGATCCTTCCCAGGTCGTCGAGGTATATGTCCGCGTCACAGGCGGCGAGGTTGGCGCCGCGAGTTCCCTTGCCCCCAAGATAGGTCCCCTTGGTCTTTCTCCTAAGAAAGTCGGAGAAGACATCGCTAAGGAGACTGCTAAGGATTGGAAGGGCCTCCGTGTCACGGTCAAGCTCACCGTCCAGAATCGTCAGGCTAAGGTCTCCGTGGTGCCATCTGCGGCAGCCCTAGTCATCAAGGCGCTCAAGGAACCGGAACGCGATCGAAAGAAGACCAAGAACATCAAGCACAATGGAAACATCTCTCTCGATGATGTCATCGAGATTGCGAGGACCATGAAAACTAGATCCATGGCCAAGGATCTTTCAGGCTCTATCAAGGAGATCCTGGGGACTTGCGTTTCTGTCGGATGCACCGTTGATGGCAAGGATCCAAAGGATCTGCAGACTGAGATCTCAGAAGGAGATGTCGAGGTTCCCCTCGAGTGATAATCTATCATTCATTGTTATGCTTTTTTTGCGCCAGTAATGTTTTTACGTTTAATTAGTTTTTTTCTTTCCAAGGCAAAGACGACTAAAATTATGGAATTTAATCCTAGTTTATTACAATTTTGAAGGTATTTTGATGATTTCTTTCTGTAGCATCAAATTGAGACTAATTTTTTTTAATGATCTTCGTCATTTCTTATATATTTATCTTGTTTTATTTAGATTGTGCACTGGTTAATCATTTCACTCTATTGGGGTATTCCACCCTTGTAGAATCAAATTGAGGCTTGTTTTTAAAAGAAATGATTCAGTGCATATCTGTTGTTTTGGGTATTATCTTTCTTTGAATTATTGTATCCTTTCTAATCTTTTCACTCTGTTTGGATGTTTTTCCTTGCTATGATCATTTGACTGTCATTTTACTGTCCATTTTTGACCAAATCAGGACCTTTCTGTTGTATATCAACTGGTCCTCTAGTTCTCTGCGATTGAAAATGCTTAATTTCTTTATGATTTAAATGGCTCAGTATCTATTTTGTTAAATTACTCATTTCATATTTTCATGGATAAATTATGGTATTTAAGGTTTTGATGTAGTAGACCATAAATTGTTGGTAAGTTTTTGTTTCTCATTTATACGTTGTTGGGAATTATATTTTTTAGATAGAATAGAATGGTTTCTTTGATTGGGAACCTAAAATGAGAAGAAATAAAAACAGAGGAAAGAATTAGTAGAAACATAGATTAAATTCATATTATCAACCTTTTGATATCACATAAACACCCTTACTCTATTAAAAGATCAAAAGTTTATGCCTATAGATTAATAACCATTTAAATATGTTAGTTACATATACCATAGTTTTAAAATTTAATAGTAAACATAAACAATAATTATTTTTGTTAATTTTGAAATTAAGATTAGTATAAAATGGATAAAAATTGTTTAAATAAGCTAATTAGAGGTTGAGTATATGTGTGTGTGTGTTTGTGTGTATATATATAATTCTTAGTAAACTAATCAATGATGGAAATTCTTGTATTACGAATTAGTGAGTTGGGTTGGGTCTGGTTAGAATGTCTGACCCGTTTATAAAATTAGGTTGGGTTCGGGTCAGCTGTATTAGACCCGGGTCAATTCCAGGCTCGACCCAAATGATTGTAGCATATTCATCTCTCTCTCTCTCTCTCTCTCTCTCTCTCTCTCTCTCTCTATGTGTGTGTGTGTGTGTGTGCGAGTCTTTCAACTAAGGCACACATTAAATTGCACAATTATAAACATTGATTAAGTTTTAATTAATAGCTTAAATATACAATAGTTAACCCCATTTAGCCTTGCTAAATATTAGTAACCACCAATTAGCTTAAGTTAATATTTAAGCATTAGTTATTCAACAAATAGTCTAATTGAAATTTAATTAATCACTAATTTAAGAAAACATCCTAATAAGTTGTAAATAATAAATCAATTGATCTAGTTAAACTATTAAATAACTAATTTATGTATAATTAACTCAATTTAATGTTAGTTAGCCTAATGAAGTCCTAATTAAATTGACTTTAAATAACATTCTAATCATTAATTATATTGCTTGAACTAATTAATTTTAACTAAATACTAATTATCATAATTATATTATAATTGCTTTATGATTAGCTAAAGACACCATCTAATGTACTTGAATATACCAACAAGCTCTAGCTTGTGTAGTATGCTCTCTGGTTCTTGGGTAAAGGATCTCAAGTTCCATAATCCTTCAAACTGCTTATGTTGTAGTATAATTTACTCTTGGCGTGTAGTTCAAGAGTATGTAACTGATCTTTTTCTCATCTTTTCTTAAATAAGATATTTATAATAGATTTTGATCCTTAATGATATTAAATAATTATTACTTGGTAAATTTAGTGTGAACAATCTTGTCTAATTGCCTTTTATAATATCTACTTTGAAGTCGCCTTAATGAAATCTTAATTGACCACTGGCTATCTTAATTTACTTTCCTAATCTCGCCAGACGATGGCTGATTTGATAATTAAGAAATAATGATGTACGTAAATTGCATTTACCCACAAAGTTGTATGATTTAACTGGTTAAGCTATTTTGGTACCTTTGCTAGTTGATATTTAGCTTGATTTTTGGTTTAAGAGTCAGCATGGTCACCTTTTCTGTTTCGAACTTGTTTTTTACTGAAACAGATAATGGAGTTTTAGATTCAATTGGGGATTTGTGAATGCGTCTGATCTTATGATGAGCTTGTTCTACATTTATTTTTGTAGCAGTTGGAGAGAAATTTCAATTTTTCTACATCATCCAGCCTTTGATAGACATACGGCTTCTATATTGTTGCTTTATTACTTATTTCAGCAAATGTAGGTCAATCTTCCCTTCCCTTAAGCTTTTTGCTTATTTTGATGGTGCTTGATTCAGCCTGCTGGTAGAGTTTTTTTTTCTGGATCAGTGAGCTATATATCTCAAGTATATGATTTGAATCTATAACCTTGATAATACAATTATCTCCTTTAATCAACTTGCCATCAGTTCTTTCACAAATTTTTATTTCATACATCATTTAAAAGCTACTGGGTGACAGTAAAGTCATGATGTGTCAATTTGGGGTAGATCAGGTTTAGGGTTGAATTGACCTGTATGTGCTTGATATGAACTTGATTTTTTTTTTCATACAGATTAAGATGTTTGACTTGAACAAGACTTGACCCTAACTTGCTTAACCCCAGTCTGACCCAATTGGCCAATTTATCATATGGATCATGGAATTTTTATATTAACACAATTTTTTTAAAGTCCAACTCATTTGAGTCAAATATGATTTGTTGAACCTGAACCCAATTGAATTTGAGTCAATTTTGATTTTTTTGGATCAATTTAAGCCTGACCCACCCGAAAGTTGATCCGCTGCAGATTTCAAATTTGAATTGGACTTGAATTGTATTTACATGCAGTTGTAAAAATTAACTGGTTTAGCTATTTTGATATTTACCTTGATTTTGTTGACCTTTGCTAGATTGATATTCAGGTTTTGTTTGGAATAATTTTCTTACTATTTTATAAAGTAGCTTTTTAGTATAATTTTTTTTTAAACTTGAAAATTTTAACTAGAGAACTACTTTAGAAAGCAATAAGAAAATTATCCCAAATGAAGTCTTAGCTTGATTTTTGGTATAAGAGTCAACAGTCACTTTTGTACTTCGAAATTGTTTCTTATTGAAACTGATAATAGAGTTTTAGATTCAATTGGGGATTTGTGAATGCGTCTGATCTTATGAGAAGCTTCATCTACATTTCTTTTTGTAGCAGTTGTAGAGAATTTTCAATTTTGTTGCATCATCCAGCCTTTGATTGACATACGGTTTTTTTTTTTTTTTTGCTTTAGTACTTATTACACCAAATTTAGGTCAAGCTTGCCTTCCCCTAAGCTTTTACTTTTTGTTGCATGCTTATTTTGATGGTGCTTGATTCAGCATGCCAGCAGAGTTTTGTTTTTTGGGGGATCAGTAAGCTATAATATTAAGTTAAGTGTTGCTGAGATGAGGATGCTTAGGTGGACAAGTGGCTTTACTCTTAGAGATAGGATACGAAACAGGCATATACGTGATAAGGTTGAAGTAGCTCCAGTGGAAGATAGAATTAGAGAGAGTAGCCTGAGATAATTTGGTCATATAAAACAAAGGTCTTCTGATGATGCTATTAGGAGAGTAGATGTGTTAGATTTTAGTTATGTTAAGAAAGGTAGATATAGACCTAAAAAGATTTGGTTAGAAATATTAGAAATGACCTTTCTGTATTAGATTTAAAGGAGAATTTGATCATTAAGAGAACACAATGGAGAAAAAATGATTATGTAGCCGACCCCACATAGTGGGATAAAGGCTTGATATTGTTGTTGTTGGACCAGTGAGCTACAAATCTCAAGTATATGATTTGAATCTATAACCTTGATAACACAATGATCTCCTTTAATCAACTTGCCATCAGTTCTCTCAAAAAATTTATTTAATACATCATTTAAAAGCTACTTGGTGGAAGTACAGTCACGGGGTGTCAATTCATATTAGTAGATGAGGTTTAGGGTTTAATTGAGATGAATGTGCTTGATATAAACCTGATTTGTTTACCATACATATTAAGATGTAAACCTGATTTGACTTGACACTAACTTGCTTAACTCAAATCTGACCCATTTGACCGATTTATCATATGGATCATGAAATTTTTTATATTAACACAATTTGTTTAACCTAAATCAAACTCATTCGAGTCAAATGTGATTTGTTGAACCTGAACTCAGATGGTGTTGAGTCAACTTTGATTTTTTTTGGGTCCACTCAAGCCTGACCCACTCGAAAGTTAATAGGCTCAAGATTTCAAATTTGAACTGAACTTGAATGATAAAACCCAAATCCAAATTAATCAAGTGGGATTTGGATTAGGTTATTGGGTTGGGCCATTTTTTGATACCCCTGAGGACAGCCATTTCAATATACTGCCGATATATGGATTTCTACCGTACACTCATAGTATTAAGACCATTTGGTGATACAGTTTTTTCCTGCTTTATTAGCTTGTTTTTACTGAAATAGTTTTTGAAATTATATCGTGTTATAATCTGAACCATAAAGGCGAAGGTGACTCATCTCTTGTATCCTGATAAGATCTAAGGCTCATATCTATTTAAATGTGCAAGTTTAAACTTTAAATATTAGCATTTAAGCATAATGATGAGATTCTAATACAAAAAAAGAATAATTTAGTTATTAGAGCATAATTTGTTTTAGGCATCATCCATGAAGATACATAACATAATATAATTACCAATTAGGCCATTTATGAAAGGGTATATTTGGTAATTCTATTTTCTTATTTCATTCATCAAGTTTTTTATGCAAGTAAATTGTTCTTTTATCATGTGTATATATATTAATCATCTTCAAAGAATATATGAATTAGAAGCTTCTAAAAGTAAATTCATGTCCATCCAATTTTTAATTTTTAACAAAATTACAATCAGACTGATCAGATTGATGAGATGAGCCCAATGCTCTATTCTGAATTTAAATAAGCCCAAATCAAAAGCTTGATGAATAGTTGAAAATTTTAGAATATTAATTAGAAGATGAAATGAACTTCAAATTTGGTTTTGCTTAAAGTTAAATTGAGCGTCTCGATGATATATATTCAACGAATCTACATTGAGGATGTTTTGTGTAGCAAGAGAAATTTTTTACAGTTGTCCTTGAAGAGTTTGGCGAGTCTATTTTCAAAAAGAGGGGTAGAATTTTGTATTGAGTTGATATATGATATGTTCTTAATTGCCAAGACTCTCTATAGAATGACACCAAAATAGCTATAGGAATTGAAGATTCAATTACAAGAATTGTTAGATAGATATTTTATTAAACTAAGTGGATTGTTGTGGGGTGCTCTTACATTTGAGGATGAGTATTATACGGAGTTGAATGAGGTGAGATGCATCGGTGTTATCAAAGATTAATATAAGATTTGAATACCATCATATAAGAGTGACAACTGAGGATGAGCCAAAAATGGCTTTTAGTACCTGGTAAGAGAAACTGAATTCTTAGTAATGCCTTTCAGCATGATAAATGCACTAGAAATATTTATGGATTTGATAAATAGGATGTTTATGAAGTATTTGGATCACTTCATCATTGTATTTATAGATAATATTTTGGTATATTTCAAGACCAAAGAAGATCATGCGAATAATTTGAGGCTGATGTTAGAAACTTTAAGGTAGTACAAATTGTATGCAAAATTTTCAAAATGTGAAATTTGGTTGAAATCTATGGCTTTTCTATGGCATATGGTGACAAGGGGTATTTGTCAAAAGGCACAAGCTATAATGATTGGTCAAGACTGACATCAGTAGCAGAGGTTTTTAGCTTCCTTGTCATGACAAGTTATTACAGAAAGTTTGTGAAAGGTTTTTCGTAGATTGTGATTCCTGTGACAAGACTAGCCCATAAAGATGTGCCATTTGACTGAGCAATAGAGTGTGAAGATGACTTTTAGAGGGTGATGGCTTATTTGGTGTCAGCTTTTGTGTTGATTATTCAATCTGGTGTTGAAGGACTCAAAACTACAGAAAAATATTTATAAAATAAATTATATTATTTACAGAATATCGGTGAAATCAGTTTGCAAAACAGACACATGAAGGTCTCGAAATCCTCACTTGTACCGACATGTACAAATTCTTTAAGGATTTTACCGGTGCCCAAAAATTACAAAAAAAAAAAAAATAGTGTAATTAAAATACTTCAATCAAAATATCATGACAAAGACAGTTTAGGATTTGATGTTATAATGATTTCAGAAAAAAAATTAACAAAGTCAAAATACGGGTTATTACAATCTACCCACCTTTAGAAAATGTCGTTCACGACATTTCCCTTAAGGATTCAGGCACAAAATCGATATAAACCAAATAAGTTCAATCAAAACTCAAATCAATTCAAATCAAAACTCATTAAAACCATATAGTCATGCAGTTCATTTTATCACATGTTATTCAATTATGTATGCAAATTAATGCACCTTAAACTATCTATCCTACCCAACTCTCAATCAAATCCTACAGTTCTGATAATAATCAATTATTCCAACAATTAAGCTTTGATACCAATTGTGATGCTCCAGAATCTAAATTAGAAGAATTATTCATTCATTTTTTAAATAAACAACATCCAGAGCTATCTACTATCTACTATCAGTAATAAACAACAAAACATATTCTATAATTTAAAACGTTAATATATACATCTGTATTTATTCTTAAAAATCATATACACTACTCATGATTATAACAAAAAGAAACAGAACGTGAAGAATTCTGACCAATCTCACACTCTAGCTCGCATGCCCTGACCTGAAATCATTTAGCCACATATAATTAACTTAAAAAGCCCATCATGTCACCAAAATTTGTAACTGAATTCAAAGCACAGTAAAGGAGCAATATGTTTTTCAACAGTCAAATCACAACAATTGCATTCATATGATCATTCAATCAGTGTTGAAATAGTAAAATCTATATGCAATAACAATAGAATCTGTAAACAATAAAATACTACAATACAAAACCTAGCAAACTAATACGAGTGTCAAATTCATAAATCAACCATCGCATCAGTAACATCAATCAGTAAAGAAATTGGATAAAATATCAAATCAAAATCAAATTAATGTCCTAAACTCATTTAGGAATGTACACATATTATCTAAATCTTTTATATCACGTGCTCAGTGTATGACATGTTTAATATCAGTATAGTGAATCAGTATTATTAAATATTATCAGTAACAATCCAGTGGCAGGAGCAATAAAATAATGCAATAATAATAAATCAGTACAATAACAATAAATCAATACAATAATAAGAATAATGCCTCAAGAACATGCATTTTAGTAGTCATACTAAACAAGTAGAAACCCTAGCTATCACGGTGTTTTTCAGTGTTAGTAAATCGTTGGTTCAGTAAATAGAGTTGTCACTCATTGCCCATCAGAACAGTAATGATCTCCTTATAACTCTCAATCAGTGTATCACATGAATTAGTAGATGATAACACCAAACCACATTATTTAAAGGAAAGCCCGTTGGCCACAATCCTGTACAGGTCAATCAGTCTCTAAAAAACGGATCAATTAGTCTTTACTTGTATGTTTCACACACATACGTTATTATCATAATACTATAACAATAATAGCGACCATCTATTACTCAAGCACATATACACATCCATTTTCAATGCATTGCACTAAATAATGCATAATTGACTTAATTAATAAGATGACAAAATGTCATAACGGTAGACAACAAAGAAATTTATTAGGCAAAAAATACATATTTTTAGGAAATTATCAAATTACCAGAGATTATGTAAAACAATGTTTTAAGACTTTTATTGTAATATACTACTATTTTTAGATGTCAAAATAAAAATTTTGGGGTAGATTAAAATTGATGTATTTTCAAAATCACATAGTGAAAAATCTTAAATAAATACTCAAAATGCTCATAATCATGATCTCTATAACATACAAAAAGTTATGATGTGAAAGTTTTGTCAATATAAAGTTATTCACGTTTTTCGATAACGAAAACACAAATTTGAACGAAAAATTACCAAAAACACAAAATCTTTGAAATCAGAAATAGGATATGGATTCCTTATGGCGAGACGAGCAAATTTTTCAACTGCCCAGACGGACAAAAATCGCACCGCGGCCTCCAAATCTAGGCTTCTTCTTTCTCTCTTACATTTTCTCTATAATTTCACTTTCTCGTTTCTCTGATATCCGAACTCAAATGAGAAAAAGATATTTTAATAAAGTTCTTAAGTGACATTAGATATGTTTGATAAAATAATATTTTAATATTATATTATTTATTTAATTAATTTCTTTAGTATAAAAATTCAAATAAATCATTTTAGGACTAAAAAAATTACAGAAATATATCTATAAATAAAATTATATTATTTAAAAAATATCGGTTTGCAAAACGAACTTCTGAAGGTCCCGAAATTCTCACTTGTACCGACAGGTACAAATTCCTTAAGGATTTTCACCGGTGCCCAAAAATTACGAAAAAATTTCGTGTAAGTAAAATATTTCAATCAAAATACCATGGCAAAGACGGTTTACGATTTGGAGTTATAATGACTCTAGAAAAAATTAATAAAGTCAAAATACGGGTTAATACACAAGGTGTATAGTGATGCTTCATTGAATGGTCGAGATGTGGGATGCAGCACCATGGAAAAATAATTGGCTAAGCTTCCAAACATCTAAACTCACATGAGAAGAATTGTCTAATGCATGATTTGATTTTGACAACGATTGTATTTGCATTATAGATCTTGAGACATTATTTGTGTTGAATAAGATGTGAGATCTATACTGACGACTCGAGTTTGAAATATATATTTACTCAAAAGAAATTAAATCTTAGGTAGAGAAATTGGTTAGAGTTAATTAAGAATTATGATTTCAATATCATTTATTATTCTGAAAGAGCCAATGTGGTTTCTAATGCTTTGAGCAGGAAGTCTGTGGAAGTAGTAGCCAGTTTAATCATTTTTTAGCAGACATTGATTCAGGGGATGGAGAGTTTGAAGTTAGAAGTAGTGTGTTCATTTATGCATTAGAAAGAGTCATTTCATAGATGATTGTCTAACCTTCATTGCAAGAGAGAATTAATGAAACTCAAAAGCAAGATGCAGAATATGTAAGATTGGGGGATCAAATTTAGTTTGGAAATAGGCCTGAAGTATACAAATTGATGATCAAGGTATAATATATTGTGAGAGTAGGTTGTTGTGGGTTTAAGATGGTGGTGATCCGAAAAAGGAGATTCTGCTTGAAGCATATTGTTTTAGATATGCGGTTCGTTTAGACAATAATAAAATGTATCATGATTTGAAATTGATATTCTTGTGGTCTGGACTAAAGCAGGACATAGTTGATTTGAAATTGATATTCTTGTGGTCTGGACTAAAGCAGGACAGTTGAATTTGTCTCCAAGTGTGAGACTTGTTAAATGATCACGACTGAGTATTAGAGCCGGAGTGGATTGTTGTAGCCCTTGTCTATTCCTGAATAGAAATAGGGAGAAATTAATATGGACTGTGCTACGAGATTTTTCAGATCTAGATAAGGACATGGTGTCACCATATGGGTTATATTGGATAGATTGATGAAGGGTGTGTTTGGGACGGCTGCAGCTGTCGGTAAAGTAGGCTGTGAAATTGTTGTACAGAAAGTTGCTTCCTGAAGTTACTTTATATAAATCATTATATTTTGTTTGGTCAGTGTAACTGTAGAGCTGCTGTGCTGCAGCTGCATGAGAACAATTTACTTTCATACCCTTATATATATATTTAGATGAAATATATAAAATTTTAAATTTTAAAATTTTTTAAATGTATATAATAATCAACTAACAATTCTTAAATCAAAATTGTATCACTTCTTAAGTTGGTACAACTTTTTTTAAATATATTAAAGCTGCCAATTTTTTTTTTTTATATTATGATAAAAAATAAAATTTTATTAAAAATACAGTACCATTTGATCCTTGTTTAATTAATTGCAAGGTTGCAACGGTGGCTTGGAAGGCGCAGCACTTTCTCTGGTGGAGGTTGCCCGGAACCCACCGGAAGCAATAAGCCGTGGAATCTTGTTTCCGGTGGAGGTTGCCGTGGAAAGCGCAGCACTTTCTCCGGTGGAGGTTACTGGAAGGCGCGACTGGAATGAAAGATGGAGGAAACAAACTCTCCAGTACCCGGAAACAATAGGCCGGAGGAATCTACGGCAGCCGACAATTCCGGCAGCAAAACAACCCCGCAATGCTCTGTGATCATCGTATACAAAGCCAAGATCGGTAACAAGCTCCGCAGGGTAACGGTAGTGTGGAACAAGACTCTCATCAACCACTCCCTGTCCAACTCCGTCGACGGTTCCGACGGCAGTTGCGATCCACCATCCACCTGCAGAGTAGATCTCAAGCCATGGCCCTTCTGGAGCAGGAAGGGTTTCAAATCCGTCAACGTGGGCGATCGGACCTTTTCTGGAACCTTCGCCACGCCAAATTCTCCGGTGGAGGTTCCCCCGAACCCACCGGAAGCTACTACGTCGCTCTCGTCAGCGGCGAGGAGGTCGTTCTCCTTCTCGGCGACTTGAAAGAGTGAAGAAACGGCGAGAGTTGCGTGAGCGTTTTGGGTTCCATAGTAAGGGCATTAAAGTATTTCTCATGATACAAACAGCGGGAAGCAGCCGAAACGCGGGTGTCTTCCGCCCGACGTGAGAAGCAACTGCAGGTCGCAAAAATTTCGAGAACGGAGCACGAACGTGTACTCCCAAACCACCTCTAGGTTACGTTTCATACAGTGCAGCAGGGAAACAGCAGTCCCAAACGAAGCCGAAGTCAGCTGATTTTCTGTTGATGAGGTTGACAAAGTCTGTGGACAAGTTGGCTCAATTGTTCATGAATAATTAGATTACATGGTATCTCAAAAGTTATTATTTTTTATCGGGATGACATATACATCCAAATTGTAAAGGACAATCAAGAAAGTTTGGAAACAAAGTTGAATTTTAGTATAACTTTTCATCCATTGACAGATGCACTGTTTGAACTGATCATTTAGATTTAGAAGATTGGTAAAGATTATGTGTTCTAAATTTTGGTGGAAGTGTGGATAATCATGTTCCTTTGATGGAATTTGCATATAACAATAATTTCTAGCCATGCATAATAATGACCCCTTATAAGGATATCTATGGGAGGTGTAGAGCACAATTGACCTGGACAGAAGTGGGAGAAAAAGATTGACAGGTTATGAGCTGGTTGACAGTGTTAAAGAGAAAATTAGAATGATAAGAAAGAGATTACAAGCAGCTCGGGACTGGTTAGAAAATGTATTATGACCCAAAGCACAAAATTATTGAATTTTAAGTAAGAGATCTAATATTTTTGAAGGTCAAGTCAATAAAAGAAGTGAATATGTTTAGTAAAAGCAACAAATTAAATCCCATATACATATGATCATTTGAAATAATTGAAAGGTTGGAAAGTCTGCCTATAAATTATCATTGTAGTATATATGTCAGATGTCCATAATGTATTTAACGTGTCAGCACTGAAATGGTGAGTATTTGATTTGGCTTAAAGAGTTTCTGTAAATGAAGCGGAAGTACAACTCAATTTTATAGAGAAGTTTTTGATTGTATTCTAATATGTCGTGAGGCAATTAAGAAGTAAACAGATCCCTATGATCAAAGTTCATATGTATCCATAACTATTATGAGCATATATTTAAATGTCGAGGATAATATTTTTTCTAAGAAGGGGAGAGTATAATAATTGCTACTATAGAAGTTGGTAAGATAATTCCCTATATATAAATATATTTGTACCTAAGAAATTTTTCCTGGCCCTAGGAGCATTGCGATTTTTCCGTCTCTATTTGGGAGATGAAGTTGTGGGGGCACAATGACGTTAAGCTCTTTGTCTAGGAGCATCCATAATATTTTAGCAGAGCGTTGCGGCGCTGAGTATTAAAATGTGTTTTTTTTTCTGCATGCGAATAAAAAATCACTATTCCATTCACCTCACCTCAGTTGTTAGAGAGGTTGAAGAGAAGAGAAGAGAGCGAAAGAAGAGGAAGAGGTTCGAAGGCTACGGTATGAGATTCATCTATCAGGCCAGTTAGGAGATTCATTTTATTTGCATGTTTAAAATACATTTTTAATGAGTGTTACTAAGCTTTCATCATGTAATTTATGATATACTGTAGAATATTTTATTTTAGTAATTTTAACTGTAAGAAATCAAATTGATGGATTTTGTTTATATGAATTTTTAATTTTTTTTTATTAAAAAAATGCAATTTTGGCACCAACTAACATTCATCAAAAGTCTTGAAATAATATCTTAAAGACACCTTGTAAATGGTTTTTTAAATGATGAATGTTTAATATGTGGGCAAATCATAGATGAATCATTCTCTGATGTATGGTATACATTTATTCATGTTCATGCTTGATATCATGTATATCTGATAATTTTGTTAGCCTCTGCATGTGCATTGTTGTTTATATGGCTGAAATTTGATGTGGGATATTACTAATCTGCACTACAAGTTCTGTTATACACTTCTAATTTTTTATTATATTTTGTTTGTGTTTTAGACTTTTCATCTACTTTATATGGATGTGAAATGTTCTTTTTGGACCCATCTACTTTATGCTGATGTGGGAGGTTCAATGGATTTATAAGTGAAAGACAAGTTATAAGGGGAATCAGATTAGTCTCCTTCACCTAATTGGGGTTGATCTTCGTAGGCATAATTTCATTGAATTTAATATTTAAAAATTTTAATTATATATTACAAATATGGGTATTGACATCTATAATAGGAATTAGGATAACTTTCGGAGCATATGAAGCTTCACTTATTGTTTATGAAATTTCAAGAAAATGAAATGGTCTAGCTGAGTAGAACTCGAAAAGGGCGTGATTGTTTGAAGCATTACATTAATATATTTTGTAATCCAATTATTATCTTTTAATGTATAAAATAAATTTGGATTGGATAATTGTATATAATTCTTTTGAAAATAAAATTTGGATGTCCTTTTTATTGTGTACTATGGTATCAATTAGTAATGATGGCCTTTCCCATGCTTAGGTAAGACTTTAATATAATATATTGGACAAAAATTGTAGTTAATGAATTTCATGGTAGATGTTGGGTGATCCTCTGAATTGTTGTTATCTTCAAGAGATTATTTATATGTTAGATTTCTCTCATTTGAGGAGTAGAACGGAGAAAAAAATTCAATATCAATTTTTATGTGGACATCAAGAGTTAGAGTTAGTGTTGATAGCATACATTAATCTTAATGGTGATTCGTGTGCTGAAGTTATTGGCAATAATATGTGACAAAGCTTGTGGTTATCAATGTTGGTGTTAATGATATGTATTAGCTTTGTAGACGATATCGTAGTAAAGTCATGTTGGTTATGATATTGTAGTCTGACAATGGTGGTTGGAAGACTGTAGTGGAGTGATAATGGTTGATAGATTATATTTGATAGTGGTCAAGAAATCAAAATTGCATGATGAAGATCAAAAAATTGTAGTTAGGTGATGGTGGTTTGAGGTCGGTAATTGAGCAATTGTGATATGAAGAACATAATTTGATGATGGTGGTCAATATACTAGAGTTAGGTGATGATGGTTGAGATATCCTAGTCGAATGATGGTGGTCGGTGGGTCATCATTAAACAATGATAGTTGAGAAACTATAATAAAATATGATGGTCAGGAGACTTTAGTTGGGCAATGGTTGTCAAAAGCTCATAAACATGATATGAAGTTTTGATGGCAATGGTTGGGTGATGATGGTCTAACAATGGTAATTGGAAGGATACAGGTCGATTGTGGTTTGATGATGGTGATGGCTATATGATAATGGTTGGGTGGTGGTGTTTAGGCGATGATTGTTAGCGGTTGGTAGTCTGATGATGGTGGTCACATATTGATGGTTTGATGGTGGTAGTTGGGTGATAACTATTCAACGATTATGCTTAGGTAATGGTGGTCCGAAGGTATTGGTCGATGGCATGGCTTGATAGTAGTTGTTGGAAAATGATGATGGTCAAGTAGAGCGTTAGAAAATCCCTATGCTCCCCCCTAATGCATACTATGGGGGTTTGTTTATAAATTTTTAGGGTGGCTTTCTTTTGTCAAGATAGCCAAACTCCAAAATACTCCGTTAGAAGACTCAAAGTGATCATCTTAATCATACTATTCCTTCAAAATTGAAGTATTTTAATGATGTTGGAATTAAACAATTTTTTTCTCATTAGATTTGTCTTGTCTAGACGCTTATTTGAATATATGCATGCAAGATTTGGAGATGCTTTGTTCTTCCCATTAATATCTCGAAGACTTCAATCATACTTATTGCGTTCATGTGAACTTGAATAGAATCATTTTTTGTGCTGATGGATTTGTCTTATTAAGACATTAAGTTTGAATGTATGTGTTCTAAAATTAGAGTTCACATTGTCCTAAAGTAAAAATTGAATTTTTTTCTTTTCCAATACACATCGATCAACTGGGTTTTTCCAATGATGTTTTATTAGATATATTGCTCAAGTGTAGTGAGTTCCATTTAGATGTGCATAGATCTCCAATTATGAGACTCATTTTCAAGCACATAACTTTCATAAAATCAAGACTTTATTTTTGATGTAAAAAAAAGTTTTCATTTAGCTAATAGCTTCCTCATAGAATAGATTCTCACTTTTGAAACATTGGCACTTGTATGGCAAACTAGTAAATGTTTGTCTATATTGATTGCTCAAATTAGGTGGCTTATATCTTTACCTTAATTAGGTATGTTTAGCAGAATTTGTTATTAAATTAATTTGCAAATCATGTAGTTTGCATTTTCATATGGCAAAGTTTCAAATTATATATAGTATTTAAACAATAATCAGTAGAGTTTTGAATATTGGATTTTCTTATATCCAAGGTAGGTTTCGTTTGTGTTAACTTTATTATTGTTTTTCGAAGTAAATTTTTAGTATAAAAATTTTCTTAACTAAAAGTTATTGTACTAAAATATTGCTTTAGAAAGTAGTAAGAAAGTTGTCACAAATGAAGTTTTAGCTAGCTAAATTTTGTAAATTTATCCTTAAATATTAGATTAGGAAAATCGAAACTCGGGCTAGCTCGGGCTCCAGTTGATAAAAAAAAAAAAAAATTCGGAGCTCAGGTTTTCAATGAGTATGTAATGAGTTTAAATCCTTACATATAGCTGGTTTGTGTATATGAATTGTCATTAAATTCAGTCAAATTTTTAAAAAGAGAGCGCGAATTAGATTTAATTTAATTTATTTATAGTTCTTTTCTATTTATTATTATTATCTATCTTTTAATTTTTTTGGAATCACAAATATATAGTAAGCCAGAGGCATAAGAAAAACAAAATTATGTATGAATATCTTGAGCAAAAGTGGCCAAGATGAGCACAAAATGTTTGAATATATTTAAAATTAATATAATATTTATTATCTATATAATACTTTGAATACATGGAGTGTAATTATGTTGGGAATAGATCTATTGGTAAGATTGTGACATTGGGTGATTAAGTCATTAAAACGAGTGTATATTTTAGATATATCAGGTTTATTGTGTAAAATGATGGAGAAATAGATGATGATATTATTAGTAGAATTCTAGTTGAATGGTTGAACTGAAGAAAAGCATCAAGCATGTTGAATTATTGAAAAGTACCCCTCAAATTTAATAAAAAGATTTATAAGATGGTGGTGAGACCTACAATATTTTATTGTGCAGAATGTTGACCATTAAAAGATAAGCATAAATTTAAGTATTGTAGAGATGATGCTGAGGTGGATGAGTGGTTTTACACTTAGAGATAGAATGAGGAACGAGTATATATGTAAAAAGGTTGGAGTAGTGCTGGTGGTAGAGGGGATTAGAGAAAGTCTACATAGATGGTTTGGTCTTATCACCTTATTGAGAGAGTAAATGTATTGCATTCAACCTATCTTAAGAAAGGTAAATGTTGACCTAAAAAGACTTGTTAGAAATTATTAAAAATGGTATTTTCATGAGATTTAAATGAGAATTTGATTCTTGATATGATACAATAGAGAAAGAAGATTCATGTAGTTGATCCTATGTAGTGGGATAAATACTTATTGATGTTATATGTATTATATTGATCTCAAAATAAATCAAAAAAGTTGGAAACCCAAAACACAATGTGTTATCATGAAAATTAATTTACTAAAAAATAAAATAACATTATGTAATAAATTTAATATTCATTAAAAAAAAAGCCAAAAGCAATAATAATTCTCAAATAGTAACACCACATGCAATCCAACAAGCATAAATAGGCATCATAAATAACCTAGATGATTTTTCTTATGAAAAGACATTGCAAAATAAATTAATAAAATAAAAAATAGCATCTCTTTGCTTTAAATAACAAAACAATCGTCAATGGAAGATTCTCCTATTTTCTCCTATAGTCACATCCCTATGATGTCTATTGATGGAAAAGATCACCTATATATTCTTAGCACATAAAAGATAACAAACTTGTCTACTAAATGCTCTAATGTTTCCTTCTAAGAAAGCAATTTAATCATTAATGATAATTAAAAAAAATTAAAATCATAATTAATTATGTCTATTTAATAATTAAGGCTTCATTTAGGATGATTTTTTAGCTGCTTCTTAAAGTAGTTTTTACTATAAAAATTTTTATTTTTTTATTAAAAAACTGTTTTAAGAAGCAGTAAAAAAACTATTCCAAATGAAGCCTAAGTCAAGGAGATTATTTTGAATTTTATATGTTATTTGTGTCTCAAATTAAGACAATTGACAGCACTAAAGCTAAGAAGAGAAGCCAAGATAATGCTCTATGATTGTATATATTTAGGGTGCACTATTTCATTTCATAAATGTTTTAAAATGATACAAAGATTAAAAAAAGGTTCTTATCTTCTTCCTTAAAAAGATAAAATTAAAGTGCATTTATTTCTTCTCCCATGTGATTTATATGCTTGTGATAGGAATGGTTAAGATGCTCAATTGATGAATATCTTTCTCTTTAATGGTTAAGATACTCATTTATATTTCCTACTGAGTTTTTTTTAATATACTTTTAATAAGTTAATATTAGTTATATTTTTTATTTAATTAAGATATTTGATTATTATGTAAATAAATATAGAGATTTAGGTGTTATCTATATAAATATATAAAAATTTGTGGCATGTATGTAAATTCTACTTCTTTTTCAAGTGAGCTGAGAATAATATTCTCACTATGTCTATTTATCTAAATCTATGGATGGTTAAGCATTAAATAAGCTAAAAGTTTTAAAAAAATCTCTTAGCTATCTTTAATTTATATGAAAATAAAATTATATTTTGCATTAATATGAGGCTAATTTAACTCTATTTGCTTTTAATTTCATCTTTCATGTGTTCTCTTAATGTAACAAGTTATTAGACAACATAATTAGATTATTAGACATTCATAAGTATAACATAGTTAAATTATTTTTATTATAATTTAATTGTATTTATGATATTTTAAATTTAAATATATTGTTTGATAGTTTAATTGTATTGAGGGATAATATGCTATGTATAAAATTAGGAATAAGTGTATTAAAATTAGCTACAACATGATATAAATGGTATCATGATAGCATAAAGTTTTTATATTATTTAAATATTTAAATGAATGGTGAAAGTTAAAAAATTCAAAAACTTATAATATCTATATATATAAAAAAAAATTCTCACTGCTTTCTAAAGAAGCGTATTAAGATTTAGGCTTCGTTTGGGATAGCTTTTTTCATGCTTTCTAAAGCAATTTTTTAATACAAAAATTTCTTGAACTTGAAATATGTGTACTAAAAAATTGTTTTAGAAAGCATTAAGGAAGTTGTCTCAAGATTTCATTTGAGACAGCTTCATTACTGTTTTCTAAAACAGCTTTTTTGCTAAAAATTTTCAAGTTCAAAAAATTTTTTTACTAGAAAATTTATTTTATAAAACAGTAAGAAAGTTGTCCCAAATGAGATGTTAGTTTGGAATAACTTTCTTATTAGTTTTTATAACAGCTTTTAATATAAATTTTTTTTTAATTTGAAAATTTTATACTATAAAGTGGCTTTGGAAAGCAACAAGAAAACTATCTCAAACCAACCTTAAATATTTAAATGAATGGTGTAAATGTATTAGTACTTTTTTGCTTAGGAATAAGTGTATCAAATATTTAAATGAATGGCAAAAGTTGAAAAATATAAAAATAACTTATTATTTTCTAAAGCAGTTTTTTAGTTCAAATTTTTTTTTTTAAAAAAAGAAGAAAGTGAAAGAATTAGAACCTTTTATATTATTTGAGGAATTATAAATTTTATAAATATTTATTAAAAATATATAAATTTTAAAATTGTTGAATTTATTTTCAAATAAATATAATATATAAATAATCAAATAAAAATATATTACACTCATATTAAAAAAAATCTAATAATTTTGAGATTCATTATAAATAAAATTTATAGAAAAACTAATTTATTTTCATTAAAATTTCCGTTTGATGTTTAAAACCCTCATGCATGTTTAGTAATTACCAGTGATTATTTATTGGGGCTAAATAAGAGGAAGAAACATACCAAAAGTCTTTTCCTATTCCCATTTATGTACAATTACACCTAATTAATCATGATTGCATTTGTAATTATGCGGCTTAAACTTATATGCCCCTTCAATGATTAAGATCTGTTTAATTGCTTGTACTTCCTCCTAACGCATGTTTAGCTTAATAAATGTTAGAAAGCATTATCACTAAAACAAAAAAAAACAAAAGAACCTAACACTTAAACCAACTAACATAAACAGGTTTAAATATCATTATTTTTTGCTTTATTTTTGTAGTCATGATCATTGGATGGATAATTGAAATTGTTTAGATATCATGGTTATTGTATATAATGATTTTTTTGGTTATGTCAAACATGTGGATATTTGAATGAGTAATAATTTTATTATATTTTCAATTGTTTCTATTATATGGATGAAATCAATAAGTTCTAGTTGATTATTAGGAATATAAAATTATATAATTATTTTCAATTTAGATTCTGAGACATGAAAAAATTGTATTAGAGGAGTGTTTTGGAAGAATTATATTGTAACCAGAGCTATAAGAATGATTATGAGCAGGGACTGCGGGGTAAAGATGGATATTATAGATTTTATCATTTTGCATATTTGATTAGAAACATATGTATGTAAATATGTTTAGTATGTGTATTTATCAGATTGGAAATAAAACTATGCCAGTGAATAAATGGATCCCAACGATTAAAATATGACAAATGAACAAAGTGCAGTTCCTCTAGTCACTTATGATAGCATGATGCAATTCACCGCCGGTCTATTAGCACAGATTATGAGTGATGAACATAGAAAGTAGGTTGGGAGCTAGGACACTGAAGAGGATAAATGCTTATAGATGTTTCACAAGCTAAAAACACCATTGTTCAAGGGAATAGTGGAACCTCAAGCTGTAGAAGATTGGCTATTGAGAATTAAGAAATTTTTTGATAATATGCCTTACCCAGATAATAGGAAAGTTCTCCTAGTCATATTTTTTTTTTGAAGGATAAGTTGAAAGCTGGTGGGTAGGGTAGCAGAGAGAAAAAATTTAAGGTCAAATGAATTCTAAGATTTTGCGGGAAGAATTCGTTAATATTTTTTTAGGGACTAATTCATACCACCAATTGCTCGGCAACAAATATAGAAAGTTTTCATGAGATTGGAGCAAAGAGATTAGACAATTATGCATTATGAATATGAGTTTACTTCTCTAGCCAAGTAAACAAGCCAATTAGTCAGCACTTTGAAAAAAAATATTATGAAATTTTGTGGGGATTCAAATATGAATTAAGGTATCCATTAGTATTTTTGAGTTGGTTAAAAGGGTAAGATTGATTGAAAATGATTTGAAAAACTCCTAGTTTAGAAGGGAATTTGACAAGAAGAGACTAGGTGAAGAGCTGCGCAATACATGTGAATAGAAGATGAAGTATAATGATTTTTGAAAAGGACCTATTGCACCGCTCAACAATTATCTAGAATGTGATCATCAAGGAAGAATACATTCAAGTTTGCGCTTTTTACTCACATGATAGTGTTTCTATCATGAGCAACAAGGACACAAGATATATGATTATCCTTGGTCACAAAGGGGATTTGAATGAAGACCAATATCCAGATTTAAACAGTCTAGGTTGACTTATAGGTAGAGGCCTGAAACATCAAGTATGTATAATGAAGGTCTTGTAAACAGAAATAATATAACAATGGATGGAAGAAAATGTAAGTGGAAATCAGCCTTTAGTGACAGTAACACCGGTACATCCCAGAGCATATAGTTTGCCAAAGATATGCTAAAAACCTCCATTGGTAAAATTCTTTGTAGAATGTTTTTAGTATGATTAATACATAAGAATTGCATAGCATGATGTATGATAGATTTTTGTATTAAGTGTGTGTGATTTGATTTCAAGCATGAATAATTGATTGATATGATTGGTGGATCAATATTAAAGAGTGAAATAGAAGTGGAATGCTGAAGATAATATTTTTCTTAAGGTGGTAGAATATAATAAACTAAAACTTATAAAAGAGTTTAAAATGAAATAATTTTATATAGGCTGGCCCAAATATCATGATGGTGGGTATTCAGTGAGGCATTGCCCCGCTCTCTGCTGCGTGCTAGGGTTTTTCTCCGGTGCGTGGGCCTCCCGCCCCACTTCACCTGGTTCTCTCTGGGCGAATGATCTTCATCTTCATGCTGCTGGAGTCTCTCTAGTTTCAGGGGAGTTTTCCTCTATATTGTCTTCTATTTTGTTGTTTTTCTACCTCTGTTTTCGTTCCTTTCGGCCCGGGTGGCCGAAATGTCCTTGAATTAGCTCTTGGATCTTGGTTTTTTGGATGGATCCAACAAGTAGCAGTGATTTTTGGTTGTTTTATATGGTAATGCGTCGGATGTTCGTTTCTTGCCTCTCAAAACGACTTCTTTTTGTGGTTTACCTGCTGTGTGGATCTCTGAGGAGGAGATTGTTTCTTTAGCCGCACCTTTCTAGTTTGCTTTGGTTGGCTTTTTCTCTTCTCGTTGGCCTAGTTTGGACTCCATCAGTTATTTTTTCATCAACCTTAAGTTATCGGCTGAGTTTTTGGTTACCTTACTGGATTCGTCTCATGTGTTGATTAAATTATCTAATGACATGGATTATAGTAGGATTTTTTTTTTTTGCGATTTTTCTTACTTGATTTTCAATTGCTACATGAAACTCACTAAATGGTCTCTTGCCCTTGATATCGGTGTGGAATCCCCGGTTATTGCAATTTGGATATCCTTTCCTAACCTTTGACCCCTTCGTTTTGCTCCCATAATCCTTCATGCTTTGGGTTCTTTATTTGGCCGCCCTCTTAAAATCGATACCGCCACCTCTGTTGGCTCGCGGCCCTCACTAGCGTGTGTTCTGGTTGAATTGGACATCACAAAAAACTACCCTGATAAAGTTTGGTTTGGTTCTAATAATTTGGGTTATGTCTAGCATGTGCAAATGGAGGTTTCCCCCCCTTCTTTGATTTGTGTAAAGCTATTGGGTGTAATAGGGGTGAGTGTCATTCTTTCCCCCCTGCAACCATTCATGTTTCTTCTACAAAACTTTGTCTTCCTGTTAGGAATGATGCACTTAATATGGAGAATGCTGGTGGTGGTGTTATTGTGGCTTTGGTTACTCCTAATCCTTTGGCTCAACCGAGTTTTATGGGTGAGATGGTCCGGTTGGATTGGCCGCATGTTCTACTATTTGTGTGTCTCCTATGATTACTGTTGTTGTTTCTCCTCTTTCTTTGCCTTCTATGGGTGGGTCTCCTGTTGTTTTGGCGGAGTCGATCGCTGTGCTAGTTTCCTCTATTCATGCTATTAATGCAGGTGATGTGGGTGTGCCTACTGTAGGGCCTGTTCGATCTTGCCCTGATCTCTCCCCTGTAGCCCCTGTGCCTGCTGATGCCATTCGTTCTAGTTTTTCTCCTGTTGTTAATGAGGAATTGGTGGTTTATGGTGTTGTGAATGGTTTTGCTTCTCCTAATATGGCATATGCCCTTGTGGCAGTGTCTCATATTAATTGTTGTGTTAATCTTAGTAATAGTACTATTTTTTATAATGGTATGGAGTTGTCTGTTGATAATTCTGTTTCTTTAGTTGATAGTGGTGAGGAAGCCTTGACTGATGTTGAGGAGGAAGGTGCTGTGAAGCCTCTAGTAGATGTACCTATTTTTATCATTTCAAATGCTAATATATTAGCCCATGTTGCTAGAGATGTTAGGTGGAAAAGTGATTGGTTACATGATGACATGTCGATTGATAGTGGGGAGGACCTTATTGATAGCACCCTGGATACGGGATCGCTTGATAATTTTGTTAGGCAACATAAACGGAAATCTAATAAAAAATGATTTTATTATTTTGGAAGTTTTTGGAATGTGCTATTTGGTTTTATTCTATATTCTGTTACTTTGGTTGCGATGCTAGATTTGATTCAGAATGAACAATGATGAAGCAGCTATGCTGCATGCGCCTTGGATGGCCAGGGTTGGTTGGCAACCTTGGTGGCTCGTTTTGATATTTTTGGCTGCCTCTCGATTCAGATGTTTTATCTCCTCTATGGATGGCCTCTCCCTAGCAACTAGGTGTCGGTCTGAGTCTGATACTCTTATGATTTTGTCTATCCTACTCTCAATTAACTTTGCTACTGATGTTTTTTATTTTATCCTTAATTGTAATTCTATGGAAGTGGCCCTATTTGTGGTCTTGTGCTGTATCATTTTCTCTTAATAGTTTTTTTTTTGTTTGGTTCAAAAAAAAAAAAGAAATAATTATATATATATATATATATATATATATATATATATATATATATATATATATATATATATATATATGAAAAAAGTTTACTGAAGTGTTGCGGTGTTGGCAGCACTGGGGCATAGGATGACAATGCAATGACGATGTGTTTTCTGTTCTATATAGTAAAAATGATATCTACATGCAGCGCTGTGGCGTTGTGGTCATTAGTGTTATGGAGCTAGACACTAAATGATATATTTGTATATATTAACTTGAATGTCTCTAACCCCAACCCACATTCCCTTAGCATACCAGGGAAGAAGAGGAGAGAGAGAGAGAGAGAGAGAGAGAGAGAGAGAGAGAGAGAGAGAGAGAGAGAGAGAGAGAGAGAGAGAGAGAGAGAGAGAGAGAGGGAGGCTCTTCTAGAGCATTTTTGTATGACATATCAATTTCAAAACTCATGATCATGGTAGGCAACCTAAATCCCACTTCTATTTTTAATGATATTAATTTGATGGATTTTATCTCTTTTGAATCTACTAAAATATCCCTATTTCAAAATTTAAGCAACTTTCATCGTATAGTTTTTTATATATTTTAATTATAAATTTTCTGAACCTTTTTTTTATAATTATGTTGGAATTTCACTAATCAGAATGGCATGTATGATTTTATGTGTGAAATGTATAATAATTTGGCTCGTATAAAAGAATAGAACGACATCTCTATTGATGTATAAATATGCATGGGATTTGGGGATTTCTATTTTGACATGCACATATACATGTTGTGATAATGCATTCATTTTCATCAAGTAATAAATACCAAATATTTATAAAAATAAGATATGAGATTTCTATGTGTAAACAAGATAGATTGATTGTGCATTAATTGGAATAAGATAACCTAAACCAAGATATTAAATATGGGAATTATAACTGTACATGATTGGTGTAAGATATTAAGAGAGTTATAAGTATTCAAGATTAGGAGTAAGATACCCAGAAGATATCTATCAGATGTAAGAATTCCAATTATTGGTTACGAGCCTATGAATTTTTATACTATATATTGAAACAATATATGAATTCGTATGAAATGCATACATGAAATTCATATGAAATGCATATATTAAGAAAATAATAAGATCGACATGATCAAGACACAAGTCATTTTATAAGATAATTGAGAATGAATTTAGAAGTGCTAATCCATCACATATGTATGATTTATGATTCTTGTTTACACTATTATTTCAATTGAGATATATGAATGATTTCATGCATATTGTTTCTATATACCGTATTTTGATTTCAATTGTAGATTTTGGTAACCTACTGGGCTACGTGTTCATTCTATGATTGCTTTCATATTTTCAAGTTAGGATAGAAATCCAGTGGAGCGAGTTCATCAAAATCTCAAGATTAGATGTTTTCTACCTTGTTTTCTACTTTATTTTTGCAGTCAGGATCATTTGATGAATTTTTGCAGTCAGGATCATTGGATGAATATTTGAAATTGTTTACATATCATGGCTAATGTATATAATGATTTTATTGTTATGTTAAATATGTGTATATTTGGATGAGTAGCAACGTAATATATGGAAAAGCTCCTAATATGGAAAAGTAGTTGGTGGTGGAATCTAAATGTGCAAGAAAAGATTAAAAATAAGAAGTTTTGTTATAAAAATTGATTTAATTTTAAAAATTCTGATAATTGGGAAATATATAAAGTGGCTCGTAAGGATGCTAAGAAAGCAATATGCGATGCAAAGACATTAGCTTTTAGTGATTTATATAATAGATTATATACTAAAGAGGGAGAAAGATATATGTATAAGTTAGCCAAATAAAGAGATATGAGTAGTAAGAATTTAGTTCAAGTGAAGTGTATTAAAGATGAAGATCAAAAAATACTTTTCTTAGAAGATGATATTCAACAAAGATGGATGAGATATTTTGCTAAACTTTTTAATGAAGATTGTGAAAATAAGATTGACTATAATGACCTTAGCACCCTAAATGAAAATAAAGATTTCTGTTTTTATCGGCGTATTAGTAAAACTGAAGTTAGAGAGGCTTTAAAGAAAATGAAGGGTGGAAAAGCTGTTGGACCTGATGATATTCCAATAGAGGTGTGGAAATGCTTAGGAGATGAAGGAATTTCTTGGCTTACTAAACTTTTTAATAATATTTTGAAGACTAAAAAGATGCCAGATGAGTGGAGAATGAGTGTGTTAATTCCTATTTTTAAGAATAAAGGTGATGCACAAGATTGTGCGAATTGTAGAGGTATTAAGTTAATGTGTCATACTTTAAAACTTTGGGAGCGAGTTATGGAGCATAGGTTGCGGCGTGATACTAATGTTTCTCAAAATCAAATTGGATTCATGCCGGGTAGGTCGACTATGGAAGTCATACATTTATTAAGAGGTTTGATAGAGAAATATAGAGAAAATAAGGAGGATCTACATATGATATTTATTGATTTAGAAAAAGCATATGATAAAGTTCCAAGAGAAGTGCTATGGAGAGTTCTTGAAAAGAAAGGAGTCAATAATGCTTATATTCAAATCATTAAAGATATATATGCAGGAGCTATTACTTGTGTTCAAACACAAGGTGGATTGACCAAGTATTTCCCTATTTCGGTTGGGTTACATCAAGGATCAGCCTTAAGCCCATATCTTTTTGCTTTAGTCATGGATGTTCTCACTAGACATTTGCAAGAGGATGTACCTTGGTGTCTGCTTTTTGCTGATGATATTCTTCTTGTTGATAAGACTAGAGATGGAGTTGAAGGTAAACTTGAATTATGGAGGTCAACCTTAGAGTCTAAAGGTTTTCGCTTGAGTAGATCTAAAACAGAATATATTGAGTATAATTTTAGTAGTAATGGACCTAGTGAGGGGATTGTGACTTTGGGCGATCAAGTTATTAATAAGAGTACACGATTTAGATATCTTGGATCTATTGTTCAGAGTGATGGTGAAATAGATGGGGATATTATCAGCAGAATTCAAGTTGGATGGTTGAAGTGGAGGAATGCACCGGGCTTGTTATGTGATAGAAATGTACCCCTCAAACTTAAGGGAAAATTATATAAGATGGTAGTGAGGCCTGCAATGCTTTATGGTGCCGAATGTTGGCCATTAAAAGAGAAGCATAATACTAAGTTAAGTGTGGCAGAGATGAGGATGCTCAGGTGGATGAGTGGCTTTACCCTTAGAGATAGGATACGAAATGAGCATATACGTGAAAAGGTTTTAGTAGCTCCAGTAGAAGATAAGATTAGAGATAGTCGCCTTAGATAGTTTGGTCACATAAAACGGCTGCCTTCCGATGACCCGGTTAGGAGAGTAGAGGTATTAAATTTGACTTATGTTAAGAAAGGTAGGGGTAGACCTAAAAAGACTTGGTTAGAAAATATTAGGAATGTCCTTTCTTTATTAGATTTAAACGAGAATTTGACTTTTAATAGGACACAATGGAGAAAAAGGATTCATGTAGCCGACCCCACGTAGTGGGATAAAGCTTTGATGTTGTTGTTGTTGTTATTGATTATATTATCTGGATTAAATTAGTATGATCTGGTTGACGATTAAAAAGATAAAAAAGATGTATTTCTTTTTAATATAGATTATGGGGCGTGATAGTGAAGATAATGGGGAGGCTGTGTAGGAGTGATTTGATATAGTTCTCCATGACATGATCCTTAGAGATGAGAGAGACTGCTCATGTTATCCTTAACAGAATATAGGTTAATAGAGAGAAGCTTGTTTACTGAGAGCATATTATTAAAAAATAAAAATAAAAAATTGGTGCATCTAATAGAGGAGTTAGGTGAAGCTTACAATTTGGAGCAGGTAAAATACCTTGACTAGTATGAGCAATAAAGAGCATGCAATCATTTTCATCTAAGGGGCTATTTAGTTTAAAATAAAGTGGGTGCAAAATATTCTCTTTGTAAAGGTTATAAGAATCTTAGTATTTAGTTGAATGAAAAAAGAATGCACATCGAAGTGTTCTAAATGCAATACAAAATAAAAATTTTGGTTCATTTTTTAGGGAAAGTAAACTTGACTAATTTTGAGTTAAAATAGTTTTCATTGTAACCAAGTTACATTGTTGCCACCAGTCATTAGGGGTGCAAACGAGTTGAGTCGAGCTTGTATCAGACCTAACTCAATCTTGACTCACGAGCAAAAATTAGAGCTCGAACTCGAGTCGAGCTCAAAAGGAGAGCTCGAGCTCGGCTCATGCCACTGAAAATGGCTTGTTGAGCGGCTCGATTATCCAGTTTGAGCTCTGATTCCGCCCGACCACTCCGCCTTGGACGTTCGAGCCCTTGTCGCTTTGAAATTCTATCGTCCGAGCCCGGCCGCCCATTGATTACTTCGTTTGAGCTTGCTCGCTCGGAGATTTCACCGTTCGAGCCTGCTTCTAAAGTCCCACTACAAGAAAAACGCATGTTACCAGCGGCCAAAATCCTCTGGTAACTACGAAATTCCGTCGGAAAATCTGATTTTCCTGCAAAATATTATATTCCGCCGGCCAGAAATATTTCTAACAGGCTTACCGGAGGAATTCTGGACATATATCGCGCAGATAATCTGATGGAAATACTGGCATTAAATTTCCACTGGAACACCAATACATTTTTCCATATCAATTTTCCGGCGGACAATGATCCGTCGAAAACGCCACCGGTAATGAGTCATTTTCCTATCGTGTCCAAACCCTCCTTCTCCGGCTGAGGCCTCCTTCCAATCACGATCTCGCCTTGTGCAATTCAGTCGTTTGAATTCCACTCGAGCCGCTCGACAAGTAATTGAGCCAAGCATAGTAAGGATCGAACCTAAGCTCGATAAGCGAATGAGCTCAAAACTCGATAGCTCGACTCACGAGCTCACTAACGAGTCGAGCCCAAATCGGCTCTCAATTCAGCTTGACTTGGTTGCATCCCTACCCGCCAACAAACGATAACCCCCTCTGCCCGCCATCATCTACCACCATTGCCTGCCGCTGTTAGCCATCTCCATCACCAATCCCATTTTTAATTTATTCTAATGAAAATCTGATCAGCATTTAGAACAACAATTATTTCTTTTTTCATATCTTATGCCGCATGAAAACTTTTCAATAACATTCTACAAATTCAACGTCGTGGTCGGTTGGCGGTGGGACCCATCGACCGCCCACCGCGCAAGTAGAAGGTCACTCTCAGCTGGTCGGCTACTCAGCCATTAACAAATAAGGAAAGAACATTCTTTTTATTTGCTTTAATCTTTTTATTAAAGGAATTGAACTTTATGCTTCACTTTTTAGCATGAGAGATAATTATAATTAAGCTTATAAAAAGGCTTAATTTTTAAATAAATGAGCATAGTATTAATAAATAATATATTGATTTGATCATAAATATAATATTCAAACTCTTGATAAAATTTAACAAAATAAAAAAAATGACAAAAAGGTGCTTTCACTCACATTTTTTTAATATAATTAGTATTACTTAAATCATTTTTTAATTAAATTATTTGTAAAAATATTATTAAATCTTAGGCTTCGTTTGAGACAACATTCTTACTGCTTTCTTAACTAGTTTTCTAGTAAAAAAAAAATCTTGTTCAAGAAATTTGTATGCTTAAAAACTGCTTTATAAAACAATAAGAAAACTATCCCAAATGAAACCTTAGACTTTTTATAGCGACATATATGAATAAGAATTCAGATCACATATATATGATTCTTTGAAAACTAAATAAGATTTTATTTCAATTGAAATTAATGAATCGATCAATATTGGCATCACACTGTTCAAAATGTGAAAAAGACGTTCGATTTGCCGTTCGGTTGGATGGTCGCAACTACTGTAAACCGGAGAATGCCGTTCGGTTGGAGATAACCTGATATATAGGTGAAGAATGACATAATTAAAATTTTAAATGAAAAAAGAGGAAATAAATGTATCTTAAAATTTCATAATTTATGTATCTTATAATTAAAAATAAAATTTATATTATAAGTGGGAGGAAGAGCCACTTCTAACTCCTTCATTGAAACACTTTTTATATGTGTAGATAAAGGGGTGTTGTTGTGGGCCTACAATTATTGTTTGATAGAAGACAAAGAGAATTGTTTTTTTTATTCTTCCCATTACTCTTTATTGGTGATAAGGAATGCCATCTCTTTTGAAGAAACAATGCATCAAGCAGAAGATTCTAGAGAGAAGATGATGTTGATAGGTTTTAGTTGTCTAAGTGTTCTCAAGCACATAAAATTAATATCTTATTATTTTTATGGTATTGTTTATATTTGATCCATTTAAATTTTTATATTTTAATTTTTAGTAAAAAATGTGAGGCTAATTAATTTATTCATCTAAATAAATAATATTTGGTTAGGCATCTTTAGTGAAATATTTAGATTTGTTTAGTGGTCTTTATGAGGCATATAGTTAAGTGGTCTTTAAGAATATCAAGTGTTAAATTTGCTAAGTGAGTCACTAAGTATTTTGTGTATATATATATATATATATATATATATATATATATATATATATATATATATATATATATATATATATATATATATATATATATATATATATATATATATATATATATATATATATATATATATATATTACTGCTCTTTTGATAGTAGTAGGACATGAATTAATGAAATGAAAATCATTCTCTTTGTTAAATTCTCTTCTTCCTCTTATTATTCTTCAATTTTTGGAGTTGTATGCTGGCGAGCTCAAAATCGCCGTTTATAGCCCTTGATCCTTCAAGGTTGTACTAATTAATATTCTCGTTGAGCCTTGCTACCTCCAGGTGCCCATCTCCATCTACATTGACCCACATCATCGAATTCCACCATATCCACTATCTAAGCAGTATTATCACCAAAACTTGATTGCACTACGCTCACCCTTAGTCATCCACTTCTTTCCATTAAATCAAGAAAAGAAATGTTGATGATTTAATCATTGTTTGGCAATTTTTAGAAATGAGAACAAATAATGATTTTGTTCATAGGAGAATGACAAATACGTTGTAGAAAAATCTAACATGTAAGGAAAAAGTTGTAAGCGACCAAAAAATTTTTACATAGGAAACCCGAAAGGAGAAAAATCATGGGGTCTGACCTAGTTATATCAATTCATTATATAATAGAAGATATACGAATCCTCCATTCTTCATAGTTGAAGAAGATGCGTTAGTCATAGTACAAATTTTTAAATTTCCCCTATGATGATTATAGAATTTATATGTCCACAAATGAATTACTATAAACAAAAAAAAAGTTAAATTTTGACATACTTAAGTCTAGGAATGATGGTGCCAATTGATGGAGGTGGTTGTCGCTGGGATAGCCGGAAACTGCAAGAGACTTTTTTAGTTGATCTCTAAACTCTTTTGCTCTCATATGTAGAGAATGAGGTCAGATTCATAGCTTTTTTGGGATGAACATTTTGGAAAACTTGGCTACTCTATCATACAGTTCATATTGATTCTCTTGATCATAGATCATTTATTAAATATTTGAATGTCTTAATAATATCATAATTGAGGGATCTTTGACTCATTATATTTGTCTCATTAAGCCGCTAGATTTTACTTTATGCATGCTATAATTACAAGCCATTTGTCCATCAATTTATGTTTAGAAGTTTTCAAACATAATTTAAGTGCTTAATTTGATCTCATTTAGAGTTGGATATGATCAATTGCAATATCAATAGGTTCGTCTCATCGAGGCATACAATTCGACTATAAGTTTGCTGAAATCAGAGTCGGGAAGATCCTGAATTTAATTCTGAAAGCATTCAATTCAAATATTTCCTTGAGATTCATATTGATTATGTGAATTTTCTGTACACATATAACAACTACTTAAGCCCCTTGGGTGGGTCATTTGGGCATCGATGCATCTCCACTCCTCCAACAGTCTAATTAACGAATCAAATACCAACACTTGAACAACCACTATGCTCATCTCGCCACTTATTTGTGTACATTATGAAGGGAAAACACTGAGTCTAACTACTTGATTGATTCAACTAGAAATTCAAGCATCCCCTTCGGCTCCAAATAAAATTTCATATTTTATGCCAATTTTTGTATAAGCTACTCACGATATAGTTAAGATGATATCTTATGCAGTTGCAAGACACATAGGAGCTAGGGGATGAGTGACCACCATTACTATTGTCATGAGCATATCATCAAAAGCAAGTTTGTCTTGATAAATCCCCACATATTGCAAATTTGACTAAATTTGTGCATGCATGCTATGACCTAAAGATTTTACTACATGGATTCCTCACTTGAATCAATCTTATTTGGATAGACATCTTTTATTATGTTTGACATTGATGACAAGATCAATAGTATTTATGAGTCCCCTAGTTCATAGGTAGTTAAGAGTTAAAGTGCTAAATTGGTTAAATGAGTCATTCAAGTATTTTTTCTCTATAATTATATCTCTCGAGAGTAATAGGGTGCCACAAATGATTGAAATGAAAACCCTCCTCTTTGTTGAATTCACTTCTTCTTCTTCTTAATCCTCAATTCACGTAGTTGCTAACGATCTCAAAATTGTTGTTTATCCCCCTCGATCATTTGAAGTCGTATCATATTAATAATGCTCCCTTTGCTATTAGTCAATTTTTTTGGTTGAGGAGTACTTAATGAGTATTAATAATGTGATATATCTTAAAAACTGGAGAGTTCTAATACTTCACGATAATTCAAATTAAATGGCTAACTTCTACAGTAGTACATGTCAATCGATATATGTTATAATATTAAAAAAAAGTTTTAATTTCATAAAGATTAAATATTTATTATTAATATAACTTATAGTTATTTATTTGTTTTCTTTTTTGCAAAGATTACATTCATATATGTTCATGTATGTATTTATAGATGTTTTTTTGGATCTAGTTGAATAGATTAATTTGCCTCTTATAATTCTACATAATTTTAGAATATCTTAGATTCTCCTTAAAATTTTGAAATTTTAAGTTTAAAAAATAGTTTTCAAATGATTTTTTTTCATTTATTGATATTTAAAATCATATTTTTACTCTGAATATTTTTTGAATAGAGATAGACATTTGAAAAATCAAGGTATTATAAATAATTTTTAATATGTTTCTAAAAAAATTATTTGATCAGCACAAATCTTGAGGTGATATTTTAATTGAAAATTCTTTAGATTAAATTCAAAACTATTTGAACTTCAATTTCAAAAAAATTATAGTGCAATTGAACGTGTTGACGAGGCGAACCCACAACACCATAAGTGATATGATTGGAATCCAAATGAATTCAAATTATGCACTTAAAGCAAGTTTAAAAGCTTTTGAACATTTATTGAAGGACCTAATGATCTCCAGATCTTGCATGCTTGTAGTCAAATCCTACGGCTCGATGAGACGAATTTAATGAGTCTAAGATCACTTATTTCTAACATTAATAAGATAATTAAATATTGGATAAATAATTTATGATCAATGAGATATTTATGGAATGTTCAAGGGAGTATTTTAGATTTAACCAAATTTATCACAATATTTCCCTCAAAATCCTATAAGTAGAGCTTCATTTTCTACCTAAAGAAAGATTCAATAAATATGACACCTAAAAAACTCCATTGCATTTTCCAGCAATCACTTATGGCAACCACCATTAACAAAGTTGGACTACTAATCAATGTCATAGTTCTATTATTCAACTATTATTACTTGAATATTAATATATAACTCTATCATGGGGCTTTAATTTTTTATTTGTGGAAGCCCAATTTTTATAATTTCAACAAGAGAAATAAGATAATTATTATCAATTGTGTATAATCCAATCTTTTTTATTTGAAAATACGATATTCTGTTGCCAGTGTATAATCCAATCTTTTTTAATTGATATTTTTTTATACTTCAAATTTACTTTAAGAATCAACAAAAAAGTTGTCCCAAACGAAGCCTTAGTCTCTTATAACTTTTATTTGTGCGTACTAGATCTTTATCCAAAGCTAAATATTAAACACATACTCTACCAATGAAAACATTTTAGCTCATTGTAGTTTGAACGATTATATAACAAATTTGAAAAAAAAAAATGCTAGAGTATTAAATACGTATTAAATTTTTATCTACCAATGTAAAAAATTTTAGTCTCTAGTAATTTTTTTTTCTTCAAATATCTCAATTAAGAAAATTTGATCAATCCCTAAATCAAGTCTTCATTCTTCATTCTTGTCCAACTCATTATTAAATTGAGTATTTATTATCTCAACAATAGAAAGAATATAAGTAGTTGAAGGAGTACAAACCATTAAAAACATCTTGAGTTTGATATTGTAATGATTATACGATATGAGAAGGATGTTAAGTGATCTCATCTGTTAAAACTAAATTTAAGAAATAAAAAAGCAATGTTAGCATTTCTATCATAAAGATATAAAGATTTCTAGAGTGAGAATCTATGATATTTTTTTAAAATAAGTTTGAGTATAAGAAATTATATATAGATTGAGCTCATCCCTTGACCTCCTAGCTATATATTTCTAGATTTGAGTTAAGGTGTGAGCATTACAAAATTGGTTATCAGACAGCTCAATTAGAATGTCCAAGTTGCGCAAGTCACCCGTCGAGCTAATAAGTAGCATCAACATGGACTTTATAGGTGGTGGATGAATCATGAATAGATGAATACTCGATCAACAATTTTTCATATGAAGGAAGTCGCCCGCTTGTGCAGTAGCTAGGACCGACCTGATAAGTCATACTTACATGTCTGGGCGAGTTCGTAGATCATAGTCATCAGCCTGAGGTGATTTCATTTATAAACTAATATGAGTTTGAGGAGACTTTTTAATGTGAGTTTGAGTTGACTGGAGTTTGAGTCGACTGAATATGAACTAAGCAGGCTTTATTTGAACCCGATGTTTTGAATATTTGACTACATGCCATTAATATATTCTCCACTCACATGAAAATCTATCATTTGTAATCAACTTCATAGTGTAATGTAATTAGCATGTTAGGCCCTTTGTGAATTTTCACATAAAATTTTTCTCTGTCTCTCCTCTAAACTATTTTACCAACCTTCTTTTATTAGTCTTCATATAATTTATGTTATTCTTTTTATTCATTATCATAAATAATCTGATTTTGTATTAAGCATTAAAAAATTCATTATCCCTAACCATCTCCATAATACTAAATTCTTTTCCCGCATGCGAGATTCGTCGGTGAAGAAAATGGCGCGGCTGCTGACCTGGCACTCGTACCGCCGCCTTTCTGGACCCGTCTTTTTATTTTTTATTTTATTATTATTATTTTTTTGCCACGCCAACCGCCGGGGCTTTTCTAGCCTCGTATTTATTTTTTGGGGACCGAGCCACGTGGCGAGAAACAAACGTGCCCTTTGCTTCCAGCAATTTTCCGACACGTGTACGGCTATAGATAGCCAAGTTGAAAAGAATATCGATGGCTAATTACGAATGTGCGCCAAATCTTTCATCGAACTGCAGTAATA
This sequence comes from Dendrobium huoshanense, assembly GCA_016618105.1. Classification (NCBI taxonomy): domain Eukaryota; kingdom Viridiplantae; phylum Streptophyta; class Magnoliopsida; order Asparagales; family Orchidaceae; genus Dendrobium; species Dendrobium huoshanense. The sequence continues at coordinate 24,645,903 of CM028353.1, read as the reverse complement.
TCTTTTACTAAAGAGGGCATTTAATTCAAGCAAATTACCATTTTGGGATCTCTATTAATTAGATATTATAGTTACGATATTAAGTAAAAATTATTTCTTAAACAACCTGTGATTGAAATTAAAAATTATTGTCAGAGGTATAAATTTAAGGCTATAAGGGTAAATTAGTAAATATAATTCTTTATTATATTTGATTTGTTAATTATTTAAAATTTGTCTAAGCTTGTATAATATAATAATTGATCATTTTCAAAAGAAACCATTTTTTTATTGCATGAGGGGAAAATATATCATTAAATTTAAATTATGAATCATTATAATTTTAATAAATTTTTTATTTTCAAATATAAAGGTAAAATAAATTAAAATTATATATCATAAATGTAAAATAAAAATAAAAAAATACTATTAAGTATCTTTCTCTCTCTATATATATATCTTTCTCACATGACATGCTTAATTAATTAATGAATATAATGTAAGTTGGGTCGCACATCTCATAAGATTTCATGTTGCAAACTATCTATCAATAATAATTAATTAAATTTTTAATTAAATTAATCCCTGCATGATACCTAATTATAATGTTATTAGAAGTGGTGTAGTTGGTGAGGATTCTGTAGATTCGAAAGGTGTGTTTTGGATCATTATTCTGATTCTTTCATTTTATATCTTAAGTGATTTTAATTACTTATATTTTTTTGTTATTAAAAAGAAGGATTAGTTGAAAATTAATTATGATTTTAGAATGACTTAATAGCAAATGAAGATGTAATTTGCTTCACATATGATTAATTAAATTAATTAATGGTGTTAGTGAAGAGAAGCACAAGTCTAAGAAGCATTTATGAGGAGGAAGAATTTGAAAATTTGTCAATGGGGTTTTGATTAGTAGTTGGGAGAAGTCCTACTTGATACTATTGTATTAAATTTTATGTTGTTCCCTTAGCTTAGGCTTGACCTTTTAATACAGAGCTTTGTCCTATTAATAACAATGAGAATAGATAGAAGGGGGCAACATCTAGGGCATAGAGGATTTAGAAAGTATTGAAAGTAGCAACTGTTAAAACTATTTCGATCAGTAACAATTTTATTTGTTTTTATTGCCATTATAGCAGTAATTGTATAACCGCTGCCAGATAATGCTATAATTTTATCTCTATTTTAATAGTGTCACAAAACCTATGCATACATTTTATATTTATTCATGTATTTGTTTCAAAATTTTGCAAAAACTTTCTCAAAAAATATATTTTTTTCATGTGCTCTAAGTGCATGTGATAAGTTTAAAAAATTATATATGAAATTTCATAATTTAAATTAATTTATATTTATAATACTTTAATGCCATCAGATTTTCTAAATATTTGTAAAAATATAAGATTTTTTAAAATAAGATATATGAGACAAGAATCTTGAACATGGTGGCAATGGTTATTAAAAATTAGATATGAATCTAATAGTTTTATGATAAACTTATATATATAATGAAATGCATAAGCACTAACTGAAATATAGAAGATAAATATTCATTCATCAATTTGTTTTTTTTTTTGAGCATGTAGTATGACGGACTATGTTTGGCAGTTTTTTGTACTGTGAGGAGAGAGGGTTATTCAGCTTACAAATATTAAAGCTTGAGCTTGAATGCAGAATTTTCTCTCATATATAAAATATGTTCATAAAAAAATTTCAACATTTTACAAAACCTTCTAAAAAAATTTTAATTTATGAAAATGCTTTTATGAAATACTATTAATAAACCCTTATTCTTTGTATGAAAAGGGATTGCGACTTGAGTTAAGAAAGAGTTTAGATATCTAAAGAACTTCATTGCATTGTATGATGATTGGCACCAACAACCATCGCTAGCAACCATAGTCACCCAAACACTATCGTCCAACCATTATAGCCTGACTATAATTTCCGGCCATTCATCATTTGATTATAATTTCCTAGTTATTGTTGTCTGATTATCCCAACTATCGTCACTCTCCATCACCTATAAGGTTTAGCACATGATATTTGAAACCAGTGCCAATACCCATCGATTTGTTACTTGTAGCTACCACCAATGTTAACGTATGCCATCACCTATGAGACTGATGCATTCCATTATCACAAAAATTATGCTCACAAATTTTATTGTCTACAATCGTCTATAGTGTTGATGCACACTATCAACAATAAAGTCGATGTAAACTGTTGACACCAACTCTAACTCTTGTTGTTAACACCAAGATGTTTTATAGAATTTTTTATTTTGAACTCCTTTCCTCAAAAAAGATTGATAAAAAAAGAAAATGATCTGTTTTTTAAAGACAACTCTAATATCTCAAGGCTCATCCAACTTTCACCATAAAATATATTGTCTAAGTACCAATACTTTCTCCAATTATGAAAAAATAAATCATTATACCATATCACATACATTAGTAGAATCATTTTTCATTCCCCGCGAGTTTTCACTTTCTATGTTTCCATATGCGTAATCTTGTTCTCTCATATGAGTTATTCTTTACTTATTTATACAAGTGAGGGAGATCTTTATACAATGCTAAGATGATATACACTCATTTTTTATACTGCTATGAATTTCATATGCATAATCATTATCTCTTAATTTATTTTTTGTGTATATCAAAATTGTCAAATTTAGGAGATTTCAAAATACACCACGTTACACTCCACATCATCCATCACTCACTGTCTGCTGCCTTTGTCAGCCACCATTGGTTGCTTGTCGTTGCCAACCACAACACATCATTTTTCGCTCTCCTTCGATACACTGCAAGTTGCAACCACCAACCACTCTTACCTTATAAAAACTTTTATTTAAAATATTTAAAAACTTTGTTTTATATTACAACAATTCAAATAAAACATTAATCTCTTAAATTTATTCTACAATCAATCATACACCAATAAAATATTTCAAACACAATACCTTTACTTTTAAATGCATAAATCCTAAATAAATGCGACCTAAGGGCATCTCCAACATAACAACCTATTTCCACTTCAAAATGTAATAACGGTCATGTCAAACATTAATTCATCTCCAACCAAATTTCATTTCTAACATCAAAAAAATATATTCTATATCTATTCTTTCTCATCTCTATTTCTAACCTCCATTTTTCTACAAAAAAAAAAAAAAAAATCTTTTTGTAAATAGTGCGACGTCAATATTGGAGTCACACTATCCAATATTAGCGCTGCATTGTTCATAGTCGAAATAAAATGTAAAAATACGTTTTCATTTGCATTCAAATGGACGCTCGTGGGGAGAAATTATTTTGTGCGGTCATCGGACAGTGTCCAGGAGCGAATCATGAAGCGCCACATCACTTTTTCGTTATATATGATATACGCATTCTGCTTCACGAACTTTTATTAGGTCCGGTGTAAGGACGTAGAGGAACGTCCAATCGGAGGCAAAATACCGCCAAAAAACTCGGTATATGCTCAGTATTGTTAGGTATTATTTGATAATAACGAGAAATACCGCTCTGTGAAGATCAATACCGAGTTATACCGAGCAATACCGAGTTGTAAAGAGTTTTTTCTAGAAAAACTCGGTACAACTTTTGTATAACTCGGTATTGCTCGGTATAGCTCGGTATAACTCGGTATTGGGTCTTCACGTGATTGTATTCCTAGTTATTGTTTGATATTGCTCGGTATTTCTAATTTTTTGGTGAGATTTGACCTCCGACTGGCTCGGTCGGAGGACGTAATAATTGTTCCTGCTTCACATACGAATCCGCAGAAAATAATTTCGGGCTCATGGAAGCTAAAAACGTGCGACACAATGCCGCTTAAAACTATTATTTACCGTAAAAAAAAAATCTGTAATTTAAAATAATAATCTTTTAAAAAAATTCCGACGAAGTTAGGATCAGCGAATAGATCCCATGTTCTTCGTAAACACCAAACAGCCACGTGGTTTCTTCTAGTACTAAATAGCGCCGGTAATCAAATTTAAAGAACCACTCCGTTCATTCGAGATAGGCATCGTGGTTCTCGTGGAGAATAGGTTGCAGTGGGCCCCATTTCATCTCTAATAATTATTCCGCAAGTCGACTGTGGACGGCAGATCAAACAAAACGCCCAATAAATAGAAAAAAAAAATACAAATTAAATCATAAACCTATTATAATTAAAAAAATTCGTATTTGATCATAAATTTTTTAATATTTATAAAATTAATACCTAAAAAGCTAAAATTTTATTATTAAAAGATGCAATAAATTAATATTTATTAAACTTTGAATCATTTTTATTTAAATATTAATTAATTTTAATATTTTATTATATCAATTTTATTCCAATTTTTTAAATATGTATTAAATACTTTTAACATATTTTATAAAATTTTTAAAAAATGTAATGATATTTAAAATTATTTTTAAAATAAAAATTCATAATAAAATCTTTTTGATGGCCATTTGCATGCATATCACTAAATTCCTTTATATTTATATATTTAATACATCTATTTTAGTACTTATTTAGAAACTAATTTAATTATATATATATTATAAAATTATAGAAATAAAAATAAAAAATTATATTTTAATACAGAAAGTCGTCCTCCCAACAAGAAATTGTTACAAGCGAAGTCCGAACGAAAGTCAAATGGATTCGAATGAAATCAAGTAATATGACTTAGATTTTGTTTGGGACAACTTTTTTATTACTTAATTTTTAGTATAAAAATTAAGACTTCATTTAAGACAGCTTTTTATTGCTTCTTAAAATAACTTTTTAATACAAAAATTAAAATTTTTATATAAAAAATTTATTTAAAAAAACAGTAAAAAATTATCTCAAATTCTACACACTCTACCTACAACTTATATGCAAAATATATATAATAAGCACATTATATACAAATCATATAACTTAATTTTATTCTCCTCAATAATTTCCTCCCTGCCGATAGAGCTCTCACTCTCCAACCCAATAAATACCACCCCTTCATTCCCCCAATTCCATCCTCTCCTCACTCTCCTTTGTCCAGCCCATCAGACCCAAATGGCCAAAAGTCTTGAAGTACCATCCTCCGCCGCCCCCAGCTCCGAATTCACCGGCAGGGACTACACCGATCCCCCTCCCGCCCCTCTAATCGACGCCGAAGAGCTCACCAAATGGTCATTCTACCGTGCCATAATCGCCGAATTCATCGCCACTCTCCTCTTCCTCTACATCACCATCGCCACCGTCATCGGCTACAAACACCAGTCAGACCAAGATGCTTTCCCTGTAGACTCTGATTGCGCTGGTGTCGGCGTGCTCGGCATCGCCTGGGCTTTCGGAGGGATGATCTTCATTCTGGTGTACTGCACGGCGGGGATTTCGGGCGGGCACATAAACCCGGCGGTGACATTCGGGTTGTTCTTGGCGAGGAAGGTGTCGCTGGTGAGGGCTCTGCTTTACATGGTGGCCCAGTGTCTGGGGGCGATTTGTGGGGTGGGTCTGGTGAAGGGGTTTCAGAAGGCGTATTATGTGAGGTATAATGGTGGGGCTAATGTGCTGGCCCCTGGTTATTCAAAGGGGACGGGACTTGCTGCTGAGATTATTGGAACTTTTGTTCTAGTTTATACCGTTTTCTCTGCTACAGATCCCAAACGCAGCGCCCGCGATTCTCATGTTCCGGTAATCGCACGCACTCTCTCTCTTTCTATATTGAAGCTTCGTCTATTAAACTACTCATTGAACAAGAACTTGATCGAGTAAGCCGGACTGCATTTTTTAGGGTAAATTTTTTTTTTTTTTTTGGGAAATTTTTAGGGTAAAATTTTGATAAATAAAATTTTAATTGCAATATTTACGGATTTATAATTGAAAATTACTGAATATATTTGATAAATTATGGACAACATATGTTTTAAATTTCAGCAAAGTTTCACTGCAAATAAATTTTTATTAAAAAATAAATTGTGATTTTTCGTTTCAGTGGCAAAATTTCGGTCGCACATTTTCAAGCACAACTTTATGCCCAAAGGGTATCACAAATTTTTTTTTTATATTTAAATTATTTATTTATTTATATATCATTTAAATATTTAAATCACATGAAATGTGAATTTATTTGAAATAAATTACATATTATATATTAAAATAATAAATAAATAAATAATTTAAATATTATATATATAAATACATAATTTTTTTTTAATATATTTATAAATCTCTCAATAATAAATTAGCCAATTTAATTTACTTTTTTATTTTTCCGTAGTGCTGTAGATGATTAAAAGATATTGCGTGACAAAACTTGAACTTTTTCTTTAATCCTTTACTTGGCTTTGTTTTTTTGTTAAAAAAAAAAAAAAAAAAAAGACAGCTTGAATTAGAAGGTGCAGAAACAGGAAGGAAAAGTTATCAGGAATTACCAGAAATAATTTCAAAATTCATTTTCTTTTAAAAATGATCGAAATCGTCTGCTTTTATTTATTTTATTATTCATCATATTTTATAAAAAAAATGGCAATAATTATCGAGATTAAACCTTTTAATCTCATTAATTGTTGTTGTTATTTAAAAAGAAGAAATCATATAATTAAATATATCTGTATTAGTTTAACACCGATATCTAATAACATGAGTTCATAAGATTATATAATCAAACTCTATTGATCCTTTATAAATTATGCGAGGAGCTTCACATGCTTCAGTAGTTCTCCCATAAATCTCGCAAAGTACCAGCATCTCAAATTTATATTAATCCAGTCAAGGTTGAAAATGACTTCTCTATAGTGTGGGAAGCAGTGCGGAGGTGGGCTACAAATTTCTGGGTTACTGCGTTTGTAGTCTTCTTTTCGCTTTCATTACAGCTATGTGGACCCGATTACTGCACCATCCACACAACAATCATCCTTCTTTTTTATTTTACTTTTAAATCTCATATGAATATTAACTTTTTTTTTTTTAAAATATATTATTACTTTCCCAACATTTATCATTATTTAAAATTATTCTTACTTGTGAATAATAAAAGATTAAGAATACACTGAATAGAAAATGGCTTGCAGGCTTAAACTAGCAGTTTTTGTAGTCTTTGATTTGATTTGATTGAGCATGTTCTTCATGCATTGGAGGCTTATGAGAGATTCTTGTTGAAAATTGATTTATGAAATTATTTTAGAAGTCAGTTCTCAAAATAATTGTTTTCAATGAATTTTTTTGTGTAAGTAAGATAGATGCATGTTATTTGGTTTAAAACTAAGATATTTTTAACTTTTGTTTGTAGAATTTTTTTTTCAACAATAGAGATCATGATACAAAATATATATTTTACTTTAATTACAAAAAAACATAGAAATTCATCCTATCTTCTAATTTTGGAGATCTAAAGATCTGCAATCTAGAGTACTTCATATGAGCTCCGCTTAAGAAATCTCTACTTTTTAGTTATATTTTCAACACCATGAATGTTATTCAAGAAAAAAAGTTTAATAATCATTTAAAGATGGAAAAACTTGTAGCTGTAAGAGAAAGATTAAAGTAATGGGCAATTTGCCCATGTCATCATTCTAAATTTGTTGTGAGCTGCTAGAAGTTTCTTAATTACAATTTAAACAAGTTATAGCCAAGAAGATGTTGACCCCCCAAGTGGAAGGGGAAACCTCCAAATTGATAAAGCAAGTAGGACCCAATTAGTGATTCCATTCCTTTTTGCATGAGACTCTGTGTGGTCTTTATCACCATGGGCACCCAATAAATCAGCTTTGAACTTCTCTTTGCATCAACTCTTAATTTAATCAATATCTCATGAATTTATCTTGCAATTTTATTTAATAAACACCTATTCCCTTATTATGCATTATCTTACCATTTTTTGTGTTTTGTTCCAGGTTTTGGCCCCTCTACCCATTGGATTTGCGGTGTTTATGGTCCACCTCGCCACCATTCCAATCACTGGAACTGGCATTAATCCTGCACGTAGTCTTGGTGCTGCTGTCATATATAATAAGGATAAGGCTTGGGATGATCAGGTAAAATATTGTTTTATTTATTTTAAATTACATTTGTTGTATTAAGTTTGAGCTATAAAATGATTGCAATCATTTCCATAGAAAAATTATCAATCTTTTTTAAAATAATCTATACAAGATATTTCTATACTTCGAGGACTGCTAATGGTGTTTAAAAATTGTGAATCCAAATGTTCTTTACGCAATGGGTTAGAATTTGGATGCAATTTACCTTTTTGACCATTACTACTTGCTTTCTTGAAAGCAATCAAAGTATCATTGAGGAAAAACCCTATCCCTAGCACCATTAAGGCATTAGTAATCTAATTAAAGCTTACTTTTTTACTACTAAAGTATCAACTTAACCATTGCTTCAAATTTGATTTAGGTTTACAATAGCAATAATTAATGGGAATAACAGGGGTGGAGGAATGTGAGAGAATAATTGCCCCATCCTATTTTACTTTTATCCTACTTCTCCTTTGGGTATTGATCTATGCTCTTGTTAAATAGGTTGAATTAGGTAGGTTCAAATCCATGTGATATTCCTTACATAACAGGTAACCTTCTATGGTTAATTTTAATATGTTAGGTTTGGAATTTGCCAATCCACCCCTCCCAAGTTTTGAATTGAGGTTTCGTTTGGGATAGCTTTCTAACTGCTTTATAAAGCAATTTTTTAGCACAAAATTTTTTTGAACAAGAAATTTTTGTACTAGAAAGCTACTTTGAAAGTAATGAGAAAGTTGTCCTAAACAAAATCTGAATCTTCATATATTTCATGTCTGAATCTTTCGAAGCCGAATCAGAACCTAACATAACCTATAGGATAAACTTTAAACTTTTCCGTCAAATCATCCGAGTCGGCCTAAACCAATCAGAATACTACACCTAAATGCCATCTTTGGCGACTTCAACATATGATAGTATTGATTTTAATCACATATTAGATTGTTGATAAATGTAGTCATAAGGTTAAAGTTTTGATTTAGATATACTTAATCATTGGTATTATCATACTGAACTTTGATCCTGCTAACAATTTACAAATTGCACACATTACAGTGGATATTTTGGGTGGGGCCATTCATCGGTGCGGCGATAGCAGCAGCATACCATCAATATGTGCTGAGGGCAGGAGCTCTCAAGGCCTTGGGATCATTCAGGAGCAACCCTCACGTGTAATAGCTTAATATTATTGACGGCAATCTTCTTCTATTAGTACTGCTACTTTCTCCCATCTTTAAAATAGGAACTGTTGTTAAGGAAATTAGACTTTGTTGCAGATATTGTAAGAAAGCTTCAAATTTGATGAGGGAGCTCTTATTTTCTTTCCCCTTATTGACTTTAAGCTATCTTCTTCTTCTTCTTCTTCTTTTCTTTGGGAGTACTAAGTTAGCTTTCTTGTATCACTTATTGTCTTTTGAAAAGTGTCGCACCTTTATTTTTCCTTTGAACTCTTCTTTTGAAAAAGTTTATATTAGCATGCGTATGAAAGCTCCTTTTCCTTTTCAGGCTTCTTACATGATTGCCCAATATAAAATGATTATGATACGAAATTTTATGTAAATATATATGGATGGATTATTATTTTTTAAGTGAAAAAGTTCTTTTTTAACCTAATTAATTTCTGGAAATTATATATATATATATATATATATATATATATATATATATATATATATATATATATATATATGCTCAGAAGGTTTCATTTATTTTAATTATTTATATATTATGAAATCTATGAATTTTTACCTCATTATAAAGGTTATGATCAGGAACTTTTATTACGTCCGGTGTAAGGACGTAGAGGAACGTCCGGTTGGAGGTAAAATCCCGCCAAAAAAACTCGGTATTTGTTTGGTACAACTAGGTATTATTTGATATTAACGAAAAAATACCGCTCTTTGAAGACCAATACTGAGTTATACCGAGCTGTACCGAGAAAAACCGAGTTGTACCGAGTTTTTCTAGGAAAAACTCGGTACAACTTTTGTATAACTCGGTATTTCTTGATTTAGCTCGGTATAACTCGGTATTGGGTCTTCAAATGATGGTATTCCTCATTATTGTTTGGTATTGCTCGGTATTTGTTCGGTACAACTCATTTTTTTGTGGGATTTGGCCTCCGACCGGACGTTCCTCTGCGTCCGGTCGGAGGACGTAATAATTGTTCATCAGGAACTTTTATTACAGGGAGTTATGTTTATATGTTTTATGCAGACGGTATATGCCATAGTCTTAGAGGCTGTTGATAATTAAAATAAGAGTTGTAATTTTAGCATTCTTAGGAAGACTTCTTTTCTATTAAAGAAGTGCTTGATTGAAATAATAAATTTAATAATGACCGTCAGATCATAAATTAAATGCGAAGTGAAGATTCAAACTTAGGACTTTGATAATAACTTTTAAAATCTTTATTAATTAAACTAGATGATATATAGTCAATGTTGTCTTAAAAAATATATATTTTTTCTACTTTATACATTTTTTTAGCAAATCAATTTCCATTTAACATTATTCTATCCCTTAAAATCTTGCCTGATGAGCACAAAGTCAATAAATTAATAAACAATGTGAAAACCTTCTTGTTTTAGACTTGTTGCCTCATGGAATATTCATGGTAGTAGAGAAATATAGCATTTAGCATCTTAGCATTGTACGAAAATTTGGCATGCATATAGATGAAAGAGAGGATGCGTTATTGATAAGAGACAGCATAGTTTTTACGTGAAAACCCCTAAAAAGAGGGGCAAAATCACGTGGCCTAGCCCAATTTGAATGAACCACTAGTTTTTGTAGTCAATTACAAATGAGGCCCTTCCTTAGGAGAAGGCCATAACTTGATGTAACAATATACATCATATATAGTGCATTACATAGTGGGAATTACAATAATATAAATGTTTTTTTGGTCGGCAAGATCATAGTTGTCAAGTGATGGAGGTCGGAAAGATCGTAGTCGAGTGATGGTGGTCGATGTGATTGTGCTTCACGGGCGACAGTGGTAAGGAGGACTGTTGCCTGGCAACGGAGGTCGGAAGGACCGTATTTAATGAGCATTGGAGATCGAAAAGACCATAGTATGATGACAGAGGTCCAGAGAACTATTGTCTGGCGAAGGAGATCGAGACGACCGTACTCAACTATGGAGGTTGGAAGGACCATAGTCGGCAGACGACGGAGGTCAGGAGGACTATAGTTGGCAGGCAGCAGAGATTGAGAGGATTGTAGTCGGTAGGAGACGAAGGTCGGAAGGCCCGTAATTGACGATGTAGATCGGAAGAACCATAGTTAGTAGGCGACGGAGGTCGGGAAGACCTTAGTCGGCAGGCGATAGAGGTCGGAAAGACCGTAGTCGACGTGTGTTGGACGTCGAAATGACCATAGTCGTCAGGCGACGTGGGTCGGTCGGAAAGTGTCACAACTCAACCCAATCAGGACAGGTCCTATCGTGTTGAGGCGTGGCAAGCAAATCCTAAGATTTAGTTTTGGAATTATTTCAAATTTTATGTCAGTATTTATTGAAATAAACTACAAACTATAGAGATATTAAAATATCCAAACACTGAAATTAAACTCATCTACCAAGTTTCTTTTATTTCATTAAAATAAATATCTACACTATATTACATAGCTACATGTAAGTGCTACAGAACTAAAAATTTTAACTAGTTATGATTGTACAAAAAATAAAAAAAAGTAAAATACCTGTGACCTTAGATCAAATCCAAAACTGCTAGTCCACAACCTCTTTCGCCTTCCCAAATCCTAAAAATTAGAATTAAAATTGCAGTGAACTACAACAGCTTAGTAAGCCACATAAACCAATCTAAATTTACAAATATTCTTTTATCAAATATTTTTGCTGAATATTTAAATGCAGTTAAATACAGTTTAAATAAATCACTAAGCTGAGAATCACTAAATTAGGAAATATAATAAATACATAACAATTATTCTCTGATTTAAATAACATTACAAAACAAATAAATAGATTGAAATTCATTTCACAGAATAGTTCAGATCACATTTCCTAGACCTAGACATAATTTCAAAGGATTCTGACCTCTTATGACTCCCTTTTTATTTGTGCTTATAGCATTAGAACATATCACATATCCATGTCTTAGACAAAATCTCAAAGTATTTTGACCCCTTATAACTCCCAATAATTCCCTAACACATACATAATCTTAAAGAATTCTGACCCCTTATGACTCCCAACAGATATAATTTAATCATATATGCACATATATCATCACATTATAATAATTAAAGAGTAATTGAGCATGTATCAAAATTTTACAGTATTGTATAATAGTAAACAAAAAAATTCAACTAAGCAAAAATGCACATTTTCAAAAAATTACCAAATTATCAGTGATTGTGCAAAATGATGTTTTAAGACTTTTATTGTACTACAACATTATTTTTTTAACATCCAGATAATTTTATATTAAATTAAAATCCCACAAATTTAAAAAACCCTAAGTGTAAAATTTTCAGAAAATATTTAAAACATTCATAATCATAATCTCTATAACATATAAAAATTATGCTGTGAAAATTTTATCGGTGCGAAGTTATCTCCATTTTTTGCTAATAAATACAAAATTTTAATCAAAATAGTAACTAAAACTTACACAATTTTTAAAATTGAGATATGCATAATATGTCTTACCTTGAGATGAACAAGTTTCTCAACTAGGCCGACAAATGAAAATGACTTGAAGTCACCCAAAACTAGAGTTCTCTCTCTCTTAGATTCCTTTTGCTTTTCTCTGTTAGCCGTGAATCACTTAGTGAAAGAATGATATATAATGCCTTTAATGCTTTTAGGTATTTGTTTTTTATAATAAAATATTATTATTCTAATTATTTAATATTAATATTAAATTTATTTAAACCTTTTTTTTTCTAATAAGAATAAATATTTTAATTAATGTGTCCACCTTTAATGAATTTATTGACCCATAATTTAAAAAAGAAATTTATTTTTCTATTTTATTTATAAAATTATGCATTTCACAATCCTATTTTGTTCAGCCTAAAAGAAAAGACTGGTTACGCCCCTACTGCCTCAGTAGAAGATTTGCACAAAATCACTAGATCTGATTTTGAATTTGAATAAGTTAAATCATGTTAAAGCATGCATGGCTCATTAACTTTTATCAAGTTCAAATTGAGCAAAAAATAATTCTAATCTCAATTATTTTTTTCATCACATAATATAACAATATCAATTTAAGATTCTAGAATCATTCTTCTACAATTTTTTTTTTTTTTAATTTTTCAGTCTACCTCCCCCTCATAGGGAGAGATTATTCTATGCGGTGTCTGAATGTGCCCGAAAGCCAATCCGGATGTGCCACATCATTGGATGATGTGGCGTGCATTGCATGTCGTGGCATGTCCAGATTAACCTCCAGATATCCGAACGTATCCGAAGAGCGACAGTCAGACATATTAAGCAATTCCCCCTTTCTTCTTTACTTTTTGATTGGGTGAAACAGTATAATAATCGATTTTATTCTTATGAAATAGACCAGACCAAGCGTCGATTCTCTAGGTTTGAGGAAGAACAATGATTTTGAACTGCCAAGTAGGAAACATATTAGACAAGAGGGAATCGCCCAAGGTTGACTGCTCCTGAGCAGATCCCATCGATTCTACAAGAAACTGAGCCTAGGGAATATGCAAGTTCTTGAGGTGCAGATTGATTAGGTTGTCAAGGAACATATTCATGTAAATCTGTTTTTGATACTTTGCCACGTCAGCTATCCTTTTCTTGTATTTCTTTTATACGTTGTCTATATAAAGCATTGTAATAGGTTGTAATAAAACTTAATACAGAATACAAGTTCTTGGTCTGTTCTTCGTTTTCTTCCCTGCTTCACCGATCTCTCTCTAGTTTCATCATGGTATCAGAGCTCAAAGCTCTACAGCATTTTTTTTCTTCTCCTCTTCTTCCGCTCGGCTCAACCCGTCCCCTCTCTTTCAATGGGCGACGAAGTCTCGGTCGGGTCTCACCGACAACAATCCACCATTTCCGGCCAAGACACCGATCTTGCCATTCCCATCCACCTCAAATTTTTAATCTCTAATATCAAGAATCTTGTTCCCACTATCCTCACTACCGAAAATTATTCTATCTGGAAGCTCCAGCTCTATCAACATTTCGCCGTTAATGGATACGACGGTCATCTCTCCGGCACGGTTCTTTGTCCTCCTGACTCCGACATTCTTTATCAAAATCGTTGGCGTTTGATCGATCGAAATCTGGTCTCGGCTCTCCTGTCCACAATTTCTCCAAGCATTCTACCATACGTGATCACTCTCCACACCGCCCACGACATCTGGCTCACCTTGGAACGCCGCCTCCAACCAACAAACCGCTCTCGCGTCATCCAGCTCAAAAATGAGCTTCACCAGATCAGGATGGCCGATCAAACAATGCAGCAATATCTTGATCATATCAAGAAATTGGTGGATAACATCGCGGCGGCTGGATCAACGGTGGACACCGAAGATATTGTACTGTACATTTTAAATGGTCTTCCCGCCAGTTACAACTCGTTTAAAACGGCGATAAGAACCTCTCTTCAACCAATCAGCCTCGACGATCTTTACTCTCTCCTTAGTAGTGAAGAAATCAATATTCAACATCAACTGGCTCAAGAAAGCCATCAATCCGACACTACGGCTCTGTTCACCAGTCGGTCTAGCTACTACAGGGGGCGTCCGAACAAGTCACGCGGTAAACCTTCAAATTCTCGATCACAACAGGTTGATCGGCAACAACAAATCTCCGAGGCCCAAAATTCTGCTTGTCCTCAACAATCTCGCCCGGTTTGTCAAATTTGCGGAAAGATCGGCCACACCGCCGTGAATTGCTGGCACCGTCAAAACTTGAACTACGCACCTCCTACTAACTCCCGGGCTCTCTCAGCGCAACAACAATTTTCGGCAACTAATGACTGGATACTAGATTCCGGGGACTCTTCTCACCTAACGGCTGATGCAACGAACCTCTACCAGTCAGCACCGTATACCGGCTTCGATTCCATATCCACAGCCAATGGTAGCAACCTTTCCATACAAAACTCGGTGCAAGGATTACTGCCACTGCCCGAGTCACAGAGTAAGCTTTATCTTAACAAAATTTATCATGTTCCATCGCTCACTAACAATCTTCTCTCTGTATCCAGTCTTGCATCCGACAATAATGTCTCAATATCTTTTACCGCTAAAAAATTTATTATAAAGAATCTTCAGGACAACAGGGTGCTTCTCCGGGGTCCCAAGCGCAATGGACTCTACCACATTAAAGCTCTCGTCCGCTGCAACATGGCTGAGCTCACAATGTCTGCCTCCCGCAAGATGATGTGGCACGCTCGTCTTGGCCATCCTCACAGCAGGAAACTTCAACTGCTGTCTAAAATTGATCCCGATATTATGTTTCCTGCTCCTAATTCTGTGTGTGTCTCCTGTAACGTGTCCAAGAGTCATAAACAAGTTTTTCCTGTGAGTAATTCCGATTGTAATAAACCTTTTCAGCTCGTCCACTCGGATGTCTGGGGTCCGGGTCCGACTTGCTCTTTCACCGGCTTCCGATTTTATGTTACGTTTACTGACGACTTTTCCAGATTTACTTGGCTTTATTTGATTCAAACAAAAGATGAAGTTTTAATGAAATTTCAACATTTCTACAATTTAGTCAATAACAAATTTAACTCACAAATCCAAACTCTAAGGTCTGATGGCGGAGGGGAATATAACAGCCACATGTTTCGCTCTTACCTCGAACAAAATGGCATTACTCATCAAATGAGTTGCCCGCACACACCGGAGCAAAACGGCGTTGTCGAACGCAAGAATAGGCATCTTCTTGACCTCACCAGAACACTTCTTCATGTCGCTCAACTACCAGCATCCTTTTGGGCCGAAGCCGTATCTACAGCAAACTACCTCGTGAATCATCTGCCATCGTTTGCAATAAACGATCAGACACCGTATTATCGTCTTCACGGACGTCAAGCATCGTATTCTCATCTTCGTACCTTCGGTTGCCTGTGCTTCCCGTGGACAAAACCTTACGCAAAGCATAAATTATCTCCTCGATCTCAGGTTTGCGTGTTCTTGGGGTATTCAAGCTATCATAAGGGCTGTCGCTGTCTTCAAATTCCTCAAAATCGTCTCTACATTTCTCGACATGTGGTATTCTATGAGAACAATTTTCCGTTTATATCATCTAACAATAACAAATTGAATGACTCTAGTGCAGGATATATACCCCCGTCGCTTCTGGTTCCCACCTCCACGATTCAAGTCAAACAGCACAACGACAAATCAATCACCCATATTGATCAGTCTGCTTGTATTCCTCAGACAACGGACATGTCTCCTGAGATCCATACTGCATCCTCCTCGACCAATTTCCCACCCATTCAGCACCCAATGCAAACTCGTCTACGCTCTGGTATTACCAAACCGAAGCAGATATTCACACTGTCAGCTGTTCAAAATGCGAACATCGCACCGTCTTCATACAATGAGGCTTCCAAACACAGCCACTGGCGCTCGGCCATGTCAGCTGAGTTTCTAGCATTGCAAAAACAGGGTACATGGTCACTTGTTCCATTGCCGCCGGACAAACCTCTCATAGGTTGCAAATGGACATTTAAAACGAAACTACTCCCAAACGGACAACTCGATCTCTACAAAGCCCGTCTGGTCGCTCAAGGATGCTCTCAGGAGTTCGGTGTAAACTTTACAGAGACGTTCAGTCCAGTTGCCAAGATGGTCATTATTCGCATGTTGTTAACTGTAGCGCTAAACAATCAATGGAAAATCACCCAACTAGACATTTCCAACGCCTTTCTCCACGGTGATTTGCAAGATGAATTTTACATGAGGCAACTGCGAGGCTTTGAGGACTCCAAATTTCCCAATCACGTGTGTCGATTACATAAATCAATCTACGATCTTCGGCAGTCACCACGTTAGTGGTTTCACAGGCTCACAGAGTCCCTTCAACGGCTTGGGTTTGCTTTCAGCAAAGCCGATCCATCCCTCCTAATTCTTCATCAAAATAACACTCATATTTTTGTTCTAATATATGTTGAAGATATCCTAATTACAGGAAACAATACCGATCATATTCAACTAGTTTTGAATCGACTTCAGTCGGAGTTTAGTCTGAAGCAACTGGGCGAGATTTCCCACTTTCTCGGCATTCAGGTTATTAAAACTACGTATGGCTATTTCCTCTGTCAATCACATTACACACAGGATTTGCTTGTTAGTGCAGGTTTCACGGACTGCAAACCAGCAACGCCTCCCACTTCTTCTCGTCCACCATCCTCATTTGATACTCAACCGTTTGCTGATCCAAAGCTTTTCCGGAAATTAGCGGGCTCGATGCAATACCTATTTATTACACGACCCGACATTGCGTTCGCCACCAACTCCGTCTGTCAGCACATGCACCAACCGCGGAATGGTGACTTTCTTGCTCTCAAGCGTATCCTCCGCTATCTCAAGGGATCCCTGCACTATGGTTTACCGCTCAAGGCAAGTTCCATGCAGCTCTGATCCTATACAGACGCCGACTGGGCTGCGAACACCGAAGACAGAAAATCCATATCTGGATTTTGCACTTTCCTTGGTCCGAATTTGGTCTCATGGTCGATTAAGAAGCAAACGACGGTAGCAAGATCTTCCACCGAGGCTGAGTACCAATCGCTGTCTTCCGCAACTTCGGACATCTTGTGGATTCGCCGCCTAACTGAGGATCTCGGCATTCAGCAAACTTCTCCAACGGTGCTACATTGTGACAATACCTCTACAATAGCACTAGCTAACAACCCGGTGTTTCACGCAAGGACAAAACACATCGAAATCGACTATCATTTCATCAACGATCATATCCGCAAAGGCCATATTTCGATCCATCACATTTCCACCATTGATCAAGTCGCGAATATCCTCACTAAATCTCTTCCGGTAAATCGCTTTCAGCTTCTTAGATCCAAATTAACCATTTGCTCACAAAATGGTTAATTTGAGGGGAGCTGTCAAGGAACATATTCATGTAAATCTATTTTTGATACTTTGCCACGTCAGCTATCCTTTTCTTGTATTTCTTTTATATGTTGTCTATATAAAGCATTGTAATAGGCTGTAATAAAACTTAATACATAATACAAGTTCTTGGTCTGTTCTTCGTTTTCTTCCCTGCTTCACCGATCTCTCTCTAGTTTCATCATAGGTTTGGAGTTTATTCAATTAATGGAACTAGACTGATGAGATTAAATTTGAGCGAACAGAGCTGATTCACACATCAGTGAAGCAATAGAGACTAAGGCTTCATTTGGGACGGTTTTTTTCTTTTTTTTTTTAAATAGTTTTCTAGCACAAAAAAATTTTAAATTTGAATTTTTGTGCTAGGAAACGGTTTTAAAAAGCATTTGTAACACCCCATAGTACCTCTTAATAGTACTGTAAAGCATCACTCGCATAAACATAATTTCCCATCATTAAACATTTACATATATTTCATTCACTATAAAATTTAAAAATTTTAATAACATATCATTTAGTGAATACACGGAAGCATCTAAACTTCAAGTTACTTCAAATATGAACTTATAGAGACATTACAGAAACCAAAATAAAAACTCGAATTGCATACATACCTCAGACGTAGATTGACACACAGGTTTAAAAATTAGCATATAAAATCAAAATTCTTGCAACTTAGTCTTCTTCAACCTTTTCTTTTCCCTTTCTTGTAATAACAATCAATAAGAAATATAGTGTTGAGCTATGAGGCTTAATAAACTATGCAAATTAATTAATAGTTAAAATATAATACTTGTAATAAATTAAAATATTAAAATAATCATTGATTAAACTTACCCTTATAAAACATCATATAATTATAATTAACATTTGGCATTACTTCTTCTAAAATTTACACTGAATACCAACTTTAATTTGTAAAAGACTTGACTACACTTTCATAACCTTATTCAATGGAGCCTAGGTAAACATGACATTATCGTCATTAAATTATATAGAGATCCATTTTGCCCCACCTATTATGCAGGTATCATATTCTATAGTGTTCATTTTCCCTCAGTTGCAATATAGTCTCATATATGAGAACCCTTTTGTCCTACCTATAATTGTAAGTTATAAGTCATTTATAGCCAAACTTTACTTTTAAATTGATATTCACTAAACTTTTCAGCATTCATAAGTCATACTTAAGTTATTTCATGATTCATACTTATGGGAACCCTGAAATGTATATAATATGCAAAGAAATTGACATCTTTACAAAACAATATCAAATAGGAAAATATTTAGATTAGCATACTAAACCTTATTTTACACTTTTCTAATTAACTTATGTATCTGATTGTTCATACATAAAAACGTGAATGAAAAATTTTTTCTATACATTAAACAAATTTAATAACCTTTTTCTTTAATGCATTCCATATTATCCTTCATACTTATAATTGAAAGTCACTATATTTGAATATAAATACATTACTTACATCCTTTAAGATTCGTCTTTTCAATTCCTCCACCTCGCCATCTTCTCCAATTATAAGTAACCTGCACATCTAAATCTTAGTGACAGTTTATTAAAAAATTTCATTCAACCAATACTGCTAAAACATATTAATACATGTAGAACAGGAACTCTTGTATTGCTTTAAACCAATCCTCCCTTCAATGCAATGTTCCAAATTCCCTTGTTGCTGCTTGCAAAAGGGAATTCTGCGAACTCTACTAGAGTCCTTCGGCACTGTGCTGCCTATTGGTGACTTCCTACGGTGTCGACTCCTACAATAACTCCAAAAACTATGCCAAACTGGATAACAATAAGTTCTGCACTGCAATGCTCTGAACTGATCTACAGTGCCTGCAAACAATGTGCCGAAACCAACAACAATGGTTTCTGGACACTGTGTTGAAAACTCTCTGCTTGCTATGCATGAAACAGAATAGAGAAGAGGATTTAGTGAGATAATAGCAAATAGTAGATAGGTATAAGGAGGGACCACACTAACTATTTTATGCTAAAGATAATATCCATTCAATAATGATTACTAAGTTATAATAATTTAAATATTATACCATTTAATTTTAAATCTTTTATTAACTCATTTTACTGTAATCTGATAATATTAATTTTAACAATAATTTATCATTAGTTTAAATTAAATTTTACAACAGTTTAATTGACTTAAAATTTTACATACATATAGCTTTTGGGTCTTACAAATATTTCTACCTTAATTGAATTTTTTCCGTGAAATTCAACTTTTCATACTTCTTCAAATAGATGAGGAAATCTCTGCTTCAAATATGTCTCTTTTTCTCATGTAGCTTTTTTTACTGACCTATGCTTCCACTTTACTTTTACAAAGGGAATCATTTTATTTCTCGGTTTATGAATATCCTTTTCCAATATCATTTCAAGTTCTTCAATATAATTCAAATCTTTTTGAAGTTTAATGTCATTTTGAGGCATTCTTTGATTTTTGTTTGTAACCCATTTCATTAGCATTGAAATATGAAACACATTATGCACGTCAGACATGTCTGTGGGTAATGCTGATTTGTAAGCAATTTGTCCCATTCTTTCAATTATTTTAAATGGGATAATATATTTAGGACTGTGCTTTCCACCTTGACCAAATCTAGATACACCTTTCATTGCTCTCTCCTTCAAGAATACAAAATCTCTCACTTCGAATTCTACCAATTTATGCTTTGGATCATAATATTTCTATTGATGATCTTGAGCTGCTTTTGATATGTCTCTAATTAATCTAACCTTTTTAGTAGCTTGATCCACTAATTGTGGTCCAACATTTTCCTTTCACCAATTTCAAACCAACTCAATGGAGTTCTTCATTTTCTATCGTATAAAGCTTCATATGGAGCCATCTTAATATTAGATTTATAGCTATTATTATAAGTAAACTATATCAATAGAACATGGTCTTCCCAGCTAACTCCAAAATTCATAATACATAATCTTAATAAATCTTGCAACACTTATATCAGTCTTTCTGATTGACCATTTATTTGTGGATGAAATGCAGTACTGAACTTCAATCTTCTGCCCAAACTTTCATGTGTACTCTTCCATAATTTATATGTAAAACATTCATCTCTATCTGATACAATAGCTTTAGGAATTCTATGTAATCTGAATATTTCCTTCACAAATAACCTAGCCAACCTCTCCACTAAACCAGTATGACAGATAGGTAGAAAATGGGCTAACTTTGTTAATCTTTCAACCACAACTGATATAATATCATGTCCTTGGCTTGACCTGAAAATCCTGTGACAAAATTCATAACTATTTCTTCCCACCTCCATTATAGAATTGATAGAGATTGTAACATGCCATTGGATTTCTGATGCTCATCTTTAATAACATGACACTTTTCATATTTAGCCACATAATCTG
Source organism: Dendrobium huoshanense (assembly GCA_016618105.1). Lineage (NCBI taxonomy): Eukaryota > Viridiplantae > Streptophyta > Magnoliopsida > Asparagales > Orchidaceae > Dendrobium > Dendrobium huoshanense. The sequence continues at coordinate 24,624,414 of CM028353.1, read as the reverse complement.
TCATATCTCTTTTCATCCCTGGCCATACATTTTTGTACTTCCTGGATGAATTGAATAAACGAAACTATATGCTTCATATAGAATTTCCTAAATTAAATATAATTCCCTTGATATCCACAAATGCATATTTCTCCCGATTCTTCCTTATTTATCAACACTGAGATCCTTTCTTTTTTCAGATTGCTCTTGTTCCATAAGTTTTTGATATTCAGTACTATTCTTCTGAGCTTCAATGATTCTTTCCTCCAATGAAGAATGAACTATCATCTGGTTAAGACTAATATAATATTGATATCCTTGCATTCTAACTTCTAGTTGAAAGGCTTCCATTTCTTTAATTAATCCTTCTTCCATAGTCAACATATTTAATTGTGTTCTAGATTTTCTGCTCAATGTATCAGCTACTACATTAGCCTTGCTTGGACAGTACTAGATGTCAATATCATAATCCTTTATTAATTACAACCATCTTCTTTGTCTCCTATTTATTTCTTTCTAAGTGAAAATATATTTCAAGCTTTTGTGATATATAAAAATCTCACAACTCACCCCATACAAGTAGTGTCTCCAAAATTTTAATATAAATACCAATGCTGCCAATTCTAAATCATGAGTTGGATAATTCTTTTCACGAGGCTTAAACTATCTAGAAGCATATGTAATAACCTTTTTATTTTACATCAACACACAATCCAATCCTTTTTAAGAAGCATCACTGAATAACTGAAATCCCTCAATTCTAAAAAGAATTGACAATACTGATATAGTTGTTAAATACTATTTCAACTCTTAAAAACTCCTCTCACAATCATCAGTCTGCTCAAACTTACTATCTTTCCTGGTCAAATTGGATAAAAATAAAGCAATTTGAGAAAAGACTTTAACAAACCTTTGTAGTAACCTGTCAATCCCAAGAAACTTTTGACCTATATCACATTAGTTAGTCTTAGCTATTCTGTTACTGCTTTTATCTTTTCTATATCCACAGATATTCCTTCTCCACAGACGATGTCCCTATAATGAAATATTTTTAGCCAGAATTTACATTTAGAATATTTAGTAAATAATTTATATTTCCTCAATAATTCTAGAATAATTCTCAAATGATTTGCGTGCTCTTCATCATTCTTGGAATAGATCGAAATATCATAAAAATGATTACAAATTGATATAAATAAGACTTGAAAGTTTTATTCATCATGTCCATAAACACTGTTGGGGCATTAGTTAGTCCAAAGGACATAACTAAAAATTTATAGTTCCTATACCTGGTGCCAAAACCAGTCTTCTTAATATCATTTTCTTTCACTCTAATCTAATCTAAAATCAATTCTAAAGAATACAGAAGCATCTGCTAATTGATCAAATAGATCATCTATTCTTGGAAGAGGGTACTTCTTTTTTATAATCACCTTATTTAATTCTTTGTAATCAATACAGAGTCGCATTGAACCATCTTTCTTCTTGATGAATAATACTGGTGCATTCCAAGGAGATGAACTGGGTCTGATAAATACTTTTTCAATCAATTCGGTCAACTGACTTTCAATTCTTGCAATTCCTTAGTTGAAATTCTGTAAGGTGATTTCATAATTGGATTTATTTCAAGCTAAATTTTTATTAAAAATTCGACCTCTCTTTCTAGAGGTAAATATTTCTATTCCTCAAAGAAAATATCAATAAATTCATTCACAATAGGAATAGAATTTATATCATCATCATTTTCTTTAGATACTTCTAACTTTATATGGACCTTTGAAAGGACACTTCTCGGTGGAGTTAGAATGCAGAGGGTATGACCGCACCTTTCTAAAGGATAGAACAATCACAGGCCTTTGCACTCTTCACAAGTGGGCTAATGGGAGGGCAAATTAGATCACACATGCAATTAACCATTGAGGATATCGACTTCTCCTATGCACCTCGATGGATAATAATATGCATGACCTAATCAAAATCACAAGATTTCCCCCGCTCAATACATCAGCTCGAGTGAGATTTATTTGATGTGGGATTCTATTTTCCACGGGCACAAGCTTCTGTAGTTAATTACATCTTAAGTAAGGTCTTAAGAAAACTTTCAATTAAGGATCCTATATTATTCTCTCAAATGGGATTGATAAATAGGGAAGGGACTAAGAAGTTCCTATTCAAAAGAAAGGACAGGTTCAACTTGGCTCAGGCAACATACATGAATCATACCAACATCTAGAAGGACTAAGATAATGAAAAAAAAACTAGAGAAAAGACACCACTACGCTCAGAGCATGTAAGAGAGAATGATGGAGGTGGTGCCATCCGTGTGATAATGATAGGCAGGATTTATGTCCCCTGAAGAATAGAGGTCTTACCTACCGATGAGATATACTACGAGACACTGATAATTGTAGCCTTGAACCCTATATCTAGAGTGGATTTAGTGTTCTACACATAACACTAACACCCGTGTCCTAGCTAATACATCATGGACTTATATCCTACCTAAAAAGGAAAGCTAACTAACCATTTAGTCATATAAAATTCTTGTTGTCCAATCTTTATGAAAGATGGGTGGGTGGCTAAATTTTTGAAAATTAAGGCCGACATTTAGAGAAGTTCATAAGTGACCTTATACTTATAAAGGGTGAATACTTTAGAACTAATGTAATCAAATTTTGTTGCAATTCATGACCCCTAGTTTAAGATTTTGATGATGACAAATAATGTCGTCTGATTTACTATTCATTGAATATATTTTATTTCTACTATTGTCTGTGAGTACTAATATTTTAGGGAGATCACAAGTTACCCAGGACAACAAGAAGACTCAAGTTTGGGTAGAATAGGAGTGTGAGTTTGTGACATTATAATTTCTTCATTTATTTTATTTTCTCTTTTCTTGAGTCTGGTCACAAATTGCATGTAAATATGAACAACCATGCACACACACAGGGGGAGAGGGTTTTTAAAATGTATATATATTTTCTTCTATGTTGATCGTACTGTACGATTGTCTATCGTACTGTATGATTAAAACTTATTTCTGTGAACAGGTCATACTGTACGACTACGATCGTACTGTATGATGTGTTACCTATCAAAAACCTTAGCCACTAGATTTAATTTAAAAAAATTTTATAGTCGTTCGTACGGTTTGAAGACCTTCGTACTATATGATGTATTTTGAATACTTACTTAAATTAACCTGTGATTTGTGGAAGACCTTCGTACTATATGAGGTTGTTTTTTATCATCCGGAGTTCATCCTGGACGATCCCTTAATTTTGTCTAATCTTACGGTACGAAGTAGATCGTACCCTACTATGTACAGAGATGAGTTTTGATCGTCCCAAACTTCGTCCTGGATGATACCTTGATTTTGGCTAATCATACTGTACGAAATAAGTAGTATCCACGATGTATAGAGATAAGTTTTGATCATTCCGGCTATCGTCATGTACGAACTTATTTAGAAGTTTTGACATGTTCGTAAACCTTCGTACTAGGACGAAGCTCGTTTGTACTAATCGTACTGTACGATATGGAATCGTAATGTACGATGGTAACAGCTACTTTGAAAAATTTCAGGGTTTTTAGAGCCCATTTTTAAGTATCAAAAAGTTATGTTTTTGGTGAGTGACTATGAGAGGGTAACGTGATTAGAGAGGGAATCCTTAGAAGAGAGCTCTTGAGAAGATTTAGGGTTTGAGAGAGGAAGAAGAGGGTGTGCTTGGTGAGGGAGAAGTAGTGTGAGGGAGATCACATGGTTGCTCCGTTCTTGCTGCACTTTGTTCCTCCTGTGGCCCGAAAAAATCTTGTGGGAGGCTCTCTAAGGGGAAGACTCTTCTACATCCGTGTCCTCTAAGGTACTCTACCTTCTCTAGGAGGGAGAAAAACAAGAAGGAACACTGCCGTCGCCAGGAGGGTGATAAAGCGCTTGTCACTCTGCCATGCCGGGTTGGTGAAAGTGAGTCTTGTATGGGCTTCTCCGCCTTGCCAAGGGGGAAAGAGGAGAACTATAGTTTTGTAGTGAAATTCTCGGAGTGGAGGACTCCGGGGAGTGGACATAGGTCAAGTGACCGAACCGCTATAAAATCTCTGGTGTGATTTTTCCTTTAATTCTTTTATTTTTGTTTGCATTTTATTTTCATTATACTTGCTTGATGATAATTGTGATAAAAATCATTGTTGCAAATTGTGTTCAAGTACTTCTTCCATATTAAATTTTTATGATTAAAATTTAAAAATAAAAAAAAATTATTAGAACTCCTATTTAGGATTTTTTATTGCAACATATTTCGTAATTCACCCCCCCCCCTCTCGGCACATCTAGTAATTTCAATTGGTATCAGAGCGGAGTTTCAGAAATATCGTTTTAGAAAATCTTGAAAATCGATCATGTCTCATTTTGGTAATCATAATACTGCGGAGGGTTAATCAATAATCCGTCCACCTCTTTTTGACAATATCCTATTTGATTTTTGGAAAATTAAAATGTCTACGTTTTTACAGTCTATTAATTATCGCATGTGGATGTTAGTTAATGATGGTTACGCTGTACCGTTTAAACTTGTGAATGGAGTGAAAACTCAAGTACCTTTTAAGGAATGGAGCAATGAGGATAGGGAGTTAGCTCAATTGAATGCAAAGTGCTTAAAATGTTTCTTTTATGCTTTAAAATCTGAGGACTATATGAGAGTTTCTACATGTGCTACTGTTAAGGAGATTTGGGATAGACTATGCATCACGTACGAAGGAACTAGTGAAGTTAAACAATATAGGCTTAACATTCTATTGCATGATTATGAACTCTTCCGTATGAAACCTAACGAAATAATATCTAACATGTACACTAGGTTCATCAAAATTGTGACATCTTTGCATGCATTAGGTAGAGAAATTTCAAATTCTGAAAAAGTTAACAAGATTCTTAGATGCTTACCTAGTTCCTATGATACTAAAATTATTGTCATCACTAAATCTAAAGACCTAAATGTTTATTTTATTGATAATTTTCTTGGGTCACTCATTGCATACGAGCAAGGAGTGATTCAAAGGCAAAGTGATGCAGGTGAAAAAAAGGAGCGGACGGTGGCATTAAAAGTAAACAATTTAGAAAGTGAAAGCTCTATAGGAGAGGAAGAAGATGACATAGCCTTGATGACCAGACAGTTCAAGAGCTTTTTGAAAAGAAAATAAATGCGTCATTAGAACAATTGGAATAAAGGTAAAAGCTCAAGGTTTACTAAAGTTTCATCAGATACAATCTGTTTTGAGTGCAGGAAACCAGGTCTCCTTTAAGCTGATTGCCCCAACCTAAGAGCCAACCAACTAAGGAAAAAGACGAGGATAAAGCCAAGTACAAGAAAGGGAAGATAAAGACACAAAAAGTATTTTGGGCCGACTCTGCCTCAGAATCGTTAGAAGAAGAAGCAGAGGAGGTAACAAATTTGTGTCTAATGGCTAATGATAATCTTGATCAATCAGATCAAGACGATATATGTCAACTTTTATATAAATTTTTACTGCTTATTTCTGAAAAAAATTCATTACTCGTATAGGAAATTGAAAAAGATGCATGCTAGTCTTAATATTGATTTTAGTACTTTACAAACTGAGCATGTTAACTTAGTTAAAGAACATTATGATTTAGATAGAGATCACATGTCCCTGCTTGATGAGTATATTGCATTAAATAAGAAGCATATTGAATTAACAGAAGCGTATGAATCCTTAAAAATCATGCATTTTGAACTAAAATTGGCTTTTGACAGATTAGGCAAACTTATATTGGAGGTAGATCACAGTGAATATTTGTTAAAATGAGAAGTTCACGGATTGCCATATCAAAATAACACATTTAAAGAAAAAAACCAAAGAAATAGAAAAAGAAAATACATCACTCATATTAGCCCAATCTAGCAAACCCCCAGCACTGCATTAATCACAAAACTTTAGGAAGAGACAACACCACTCACATAGGTTAATAAACCCATTTCCCGGTGTTAGGTTCTTCTCTTATGGCATGCTAGATCACATAGCTCACACATGCACGATTCACCGTAGGACACACATGGCATGTAGACCTAAATTGCATCCATCACAGCATAGCATGCATACATCTCATTCATGCAAGCATAAGGAGGAATTCAAACTCGCTTGAGTTCTCAAATCTAACCCTTAAATGAAATTATAAGGATGCTCTCACAAAAGACCTAGTGAGAGCATGTGGTACCTAGACAGTGGATGCTCGTGACATATGACTGGAGATATGAAGAAGTTCATTTTACTGGTAACTAGGACCGGAGGCAAAATAATATTGGGAGACAACACCACCAAGAAACTGATGGGCTCAAGTATTGTTGGTAATGCTAATAATTTTTTAATTAAAAATATTTTATTAGTTGATGGTTTGAAGCATAACTTATATTAGTATTAGTAAATTATATGATAAAGGTTTTAACTTAGAATTTCTCTCTAGCAAATGCCTGATTAGTTTAAATGACAAACTTGTTTTAGAAGGAAAATGAATGAACAATATTTACATGTTAGACCTTAATTGTATTAATAGTTTAAATTCATTTTGCTTGAAAATAATTGTAGATGACTCATGGCTATGGCATAGGAGACTATGCCATGCCAGTAGTTAGAGGCGTACCTAAGTTAGACTTCACTAAGGATCATCTATGCGATGCCGCCAACTAGAAAAAACAAATCAAATCATCTTTTTATTCAATCAAAGATGTGATCACCTCTAGTCCATTAGAAATTCTTCACATGAACTTATTTGGACCCGTTAGCACAGTTAGCCTAGGAAGAAAAAAATATGGATTTGTGATTGTAGATGACTTTACTAGATTCACTTTGGTAAGATTTCTAGCACATAAGAATGAGTCATTTGAGAAATTTAATATTTTCTACACTTGGATTCAACAAAAATTAGGATGTGATATCTCAACAATCCATAGTGTTCACGGTGGAGAGTTTCAAAATAAAAGATTTGAATCATTTTATCAAGAGATAGGAATAGAGCATAATTTCTCAGCCCCTAGGACTCCACAGCAAAATGAAATAGCAGAAAGAAAGAATATAACCTTGGTAGAAGCTGCTATGGCAATGTTAGCTGAGTACACCCTTCTTAGATACTTTTGGGTAGAAGTAGTAAACATGGCATGTTTTGTCTTAAATAGGGTGAACATTAGATCAAAGGTAAATAAAACTCCTTATGAACTCCTTAATGGTGGGACACCGAATCTTTCACATTTACATGTCTTTGATTGCAAGTTCTTCATCTTGAATAATGGCAAACTTCCCTTAGGAAAATTCAATCCCAAGTCTGATGAGGGTGTCTTCTTAGGATATTCATCTATATGTAAGGCCTATATAATCTTTAATAAAAGAACCCTAGTAGTAGAGAGTCCACCCATGTAGTATTTGATGAATCAGATAAGTCCTCTAAATCTAAAATTAAAGAAGATGAAATAGAGAAAATTCAAGGAGTAGAAACTATGACCATAGGAGAAAGGGTAGAACCTCAAGAAGATTTGCCTAGAGAATGGAGATATTCTTCTATTCATCCTAAAGAGTTATTTTTAGGAGACCCTTCAGAAGGTGTAACATGGACTTAGGAAGGAGGTTATTCATTCATCATTTATCTCTATGATAGAACCCACAAGTATAGATAAAGTTTTAGGAGATAAATTTTGAATCCTAGCAATGTAAGAAGAACTGAACCAATTCACCAGGAATGATGTTTGGGAGTTAGTTAAGAGACCTAAAGAACAGAGCATAGTTGGAACAAAATAGGTCTTTAAAAATAAGGTGAATGACTCAGGAACCATAATAAGAAATAAAGTCAGACTAGTAGCTAAGGGGTACAACCAAATTGAGGGAATAGACTTTGAAGAAACCCTTGTCCTAGTTGCTAGACTAAAAGCCATAAGAGTGCTCTTAGCTTTTGCTTGCTTCAAGAACTTCAAATTATATCAAATGGATGTAAAGAGTGCTTTTCTGAACGGGGTAATCAAGGAGGATGTTTATGTTGAGCAACCCCCAGATTTGAAAGTTCACAATTTCCAAACCATGTATTCAAATTAAAAAAGCCACTTTATGGATTAAAGCAAGCACCTAGAGCCTGATACGAAAGACTTAGCTCATTCTTATTGGATAGATTATTTGCAAATGGTAGTGTGGACACTACACTCTTCTTACAAAAGGTTAAAGATGAAATTCTCATTGTTTAGATCTACGTGGATGACATCTTATTTGGATCTTCGATTAAAAATTTGTGTGATGAATTCTAAAAAATAATGAGTAATGAATTTGAAATGAGCATGATGGGAGAACTAAACTACTTTCTTGGCTTTAGTGTAAAATAAATGGATAACATAACATTTCTTAGCCAAACAAAGTACATTAAGGATATTCTAAAAAAATATAAAATAGATAGTGCTAAACCCATGAACATTCCAATGAGCTCAATAATTCAATTAGATAAAGATCCGAATGGAAAATCAGTAGACAAAAAAAATATAGAGGAATGATCGGATCTCTCCTTTACCTGACTGCCAGTAGTCCGAACATAATATTTAGTGTGTGCCTTTGTGCCCATTTTCAAGCTAATCTTAAAGAGTCTCACTTAATGCGGTGAAGAAAATTCTTAGATATCTACTAGGCACCCCGAACTTAAGAATTTGGTATCCCAGATACAACACTTCCTTTGAAATCTTAGGGTACGTAGATTTTGATTTTGCAAAATGTAAGGTAGATAGAAAAAGCACCTTTGGTACCTGCCAATTCATATGACAATCTTTAGTTTCTTAGTCTAGTAGGAAACAAAATTATATAGCCCTCTCCACGACCGAGGTAGAATATATTACAGTAGGAAGCTGTGTTGCACAAGTACTATGGTTAAAGCAATAAATTCTTGATCTTAGATTACCTGTAGGAACCATCTCAATCATGTACGACAACATAAGTGTAATTTGCATCTCTAAAAATATAATTCAACACTCTCGAACAAAACATATAAACATTAGACACCATTTCATAAGAGATCATTTTGTTAAATGATATATAGAATTACATCACATCGTTACAGGAGATCAATTGGCAGACATCTTCACGAAATCACTAGCATTCGACACCTTTAGCACTTTAAGGGCGAGACTAGGTGTCATAGACATTAATGCACAAAATTAAAAAAAATATATTCTAAGGTTATTCCTGATCATCACACACCCACCTCCAGCTCCAAGTGATCAGGATCCTCCTTTCTGAAGTGTATCTATTTGTTTTATATTTTTCTTAGGGTTGTTTGTGCCTCCTCTTTTTGGTGATGTAAAAAGGGGGAGAAGTATGTTGTAGTTTGTTGTCTTGCTTAGGCTTATGTTCACGTATGTTGCTTATGTTTACTTATGTTTCAATGAAATACATTTTTTTCTTTATTTTTCCTTTTCTGTCTATTTCGTGATGTTTCTATTAAAAAAATGCCATTCAAATTTTTCTATAACAAACATTATTTGACATCATCAAAAAGGGGGAGATTATTGCAATCTATGACCCCTAGTTTGAGATTTTAATAATGACAAATAATATCGTCTGATTTACTATTCATTGAATATCTTTTATTTCTACTATTATCTGTGAGTACTAGCATTTCAGGGAGATCACAAGTTACTCAGGATAACAAGAAGACTCAAGTTTGGGTAGAATAAGAGTACGAGTTTGTAACATTGTAATTTATTCTTTTATTTTATTTTGTCTTTTCTTGAGTCTGGTTACAAAATGCATATAAATCTGAACAACCATGCACACACACAGGGGGAGAGGGTTTTTAAAATGTAGATTTTTTTTCTTCTCTGTTGATCGTATTGTACGATTGTCAATCATATCATACGATCTGATCTGGTTGAAAAGTATTTTTGTGAACAGGTCATACTGTACGACTACGATCGTATTGTACGATGTGTTACCTATCAAAACCCCTAGCCACCAGAACTGAGGCTATTTTTTATCGTCCCGGAGTTCTTCCTGGACGATCCCTTGATTTTTCCTAATCGTACAGTACGAAGTAGATTGTACCCTACTATGTACAGAGACGAGTTTTGATCGTCCCAAACTTCATCCTGGACAAACATTGATTTTGACTAATCATATTGTATGAAGTAGGTCGTACCCTATAATGTACAGAGACGAGTTTTGATCATCCCGACTATCGTCTTGTACGAACAGAAGAGTTTTTCCTATCGTACTGTATGAGTTTATATAGTACCGCGCGAACTTATTCATAAGTTTTGACCTGTTCGTAAACCTTCATACTAGGATGAAGCTCATTTGTACTAATAACACTGTATGATATGAAATCGTACTATACGATAATAATGGCTACTTTGAAAATTTTATAGGTTTTTGGAGCCCATTTTTAAGTATCAAAAAGTTATGTTTTTGGTGAGCGACTATGAGAGGGAAACGTGATTAGGGAGGGAATCCTTGGGAGAGCTCTTGAGAAGATTTTAGGCTTGGTGAGGGAGAAATAGTGTGAGGGAGACCACATAGTTGCTCCGTTCTTGCTGCACTTTGATCCTCTTATGGCACGAGAAGATATTATGGGAGGCTCTCTGAGGGGGACTCTTCTACATTCGTGTCCTCTAAGGTACTCTGCCTTCTTCAGGAGGGAGAAAAATGTGAAGGTACGCTGCCGTCGTCAGGAGGGTGATAAAGCGCTTGGCACTCCGCCACGTCGGGTTGGTGAAAGTGAGTCTTATAAGGGCTTCTCCGCCTTGCCGAGGGGGCAAAAGGAGAACTATAATTTTGTAGTAAAATTCCGAAGTGGAGGACTCTGGGGAGTGGACGTAGGTCAAGTGACCGAACCACTATAAAATCTCTGGTGTGATTTTTTCCTTTACCGCTTTTATTTTCGTTTGCATTTTATTTTTATTATATTTACTTGGTGATAATTATGGTAAAAATTATTGTTGCAAATTATGTTCAAGCACTTACTTTCGCATTAAATTTTTATGGTTAAATTTAAAAACAAAAAAAATTATTAGAACTCATGTTTAGTATTTTTTATTGCAACAATTTTTATAATTCACCCCCCTCTTAGTGCATCAAGTAATTTCAAATTTTAATTTAATTAGTTTCTAATACAATGCATGCTAATTGAAAGTATCCAAATCATGAATGCTTAAAATTTTAAAAGGCTTAAAAATAATTTTTTTAAGACTAGACTTCCCTAGGTTCAGCATCCCATCCTCATAGATTGGATTATCTGAACTCTACCCACAGACAGGAAAGCATTTAATGTAAGGAAGGAGAAGATGCGTTAATATGCATACGACCCCAGACTATTATAACTATTCCCTAAATTATTAGCTTTCCATATTATTTAATCCTTAAAATTTTAAATTTTTTATTATGAGTAGAAAATGTTTTATCCCTAAAGAGACTAGCGAAATCAGACGCACACATGTGCAAAAAAGAAATTATAAATATAATTTATAATAAATATTTAAAATTTTTATTGGATTTAAATATAATTTATAATAAATATTTAAAATTTTTATTTTAAAGGGCATTTAAAAATAATTAAAATTATTTAAAAATAATGGTGGAGGCGAGAGGCTACGTGGTGACCTCTAGTTTGTTGCTCAAACTGTGGGGAAATCATTATCAATGATTGCACCGGCATGCAATTTGGTGCAATCATTGGCAATGATTGTCATGGTGTTGAAACCAACGATGCCACTTAACCATATTGGACGTGGTTGCGACGTCGTCCGATTGCTCATGGTTTGAAATGGACTGTCCATATCTCGTCAGATGGAGAGTAGAACTGTGAGATCGAGATCTATGATCGATCTGAACTGTATAACGGTGAAATCATGACGATTGATCACGAGATCAACGGTCCCGATCACCCCCTAGCGAACAGGATATGTAACCCGAGCTCTAGAAATATTTTTTGGATCATTCTCTCTATTGGGTGGACCAAATCAAATAAAATTTTAAATATAGACTCTATGCATGAAGAGCATTCATGGGGGGTGATTTGTGTAGTCTAAAATATGCTTATACAAAGTTAATTAATCCTAAGTGTTCTGGACTAGGGTTGAGTATTATACCTAATCCAAATGATAGATTATGAAGATCTTGGGCTTGTTGCACTTATAGATTATCTACGCTCCATTTTATAGAAGAAATAGCATTTTGAAATGCGATGGATCGACAGGAATTCATCTTGGTAGGGTTTTGGTCTCGATTCACTGAAGATATCGCCACGAGTAGGGTCTTGATGATGGGTTTGACTTAGGAGAGGTGGGGGAGGTCAGGATAGCTCACTCACAAAAGTTCTCGGATTGGGAGAGATTAGGGAATAGAATGCAAAGAGTACGACCGCACTATCCTGTAGGACAAAATGATAGTAGGCCTTTACACTCGACACAAACAGGCCAATAAAAGAGCAGATGGAGTCATACATAAGATTAGCTATGGAAGATATCGGCTTTCGCCTATACACCTCGATAGATAATAATAAGTATAATCCAAAATATTACGAGATTTCCCCCATTCAATACATCAGCTCAAATGGGGTTTATTTGATGCGGGGATTGATTTCCCATGGGTGCAAGGCCCCGTGGTTAATTATATCATAGGAATTGACCTAAGAAAACTCTTGATTAAGAATGTTGTATTATTCTCTTCTTAATTTAGTGTATAGAAAAAATTCATAAGTTCTAATCTGAAGAGGATAAACTATTCTCTTTATCCTTAGTAATGACTATACCTTTATAAATGAATAAAGATATGATTAAAATTTTAAGTTTAAAAGACTAAAGATTGAATTACTATCCTAGGAGAAATGACAGACTCAAAATCCATCAGAAGTGAAAAGAGACACACTAAGGAGTGTATAATCTGGGATTATGCTTGCCTGGAGTGAGCTGCCAGCTAATATCCTAAACATAATCAATCGCCTTACATATATGCAAGATAAGAAGGCTCTATCCTAAAGAATCAAGGATTTGTAGTTTAGAAGTTTAAATTAGGGACTCTATAATATGTAAATGAATCTATATAGCGCCATATATGATGCATGAAATAGATGCATAAATAAAAGTATCTTAGGTCTACTGAAAGAGAAGGCGGCCAAGCTCCACAACAACATGCTTGGATTTCTACACCTATTAATGGAACAAAATTAAATGTGATTATTTGTTATCTTCTGATTCCAAGTCCATACTATAAAATTCCAAAAGAGAACATCTTTCAAAGAAGGAAGTACTATCTTTTGGAGCTCTATACATGTGCATAAACAGTCATATTTAACATTTTAGCAAATTTTTGAAACTAAAACATTCATAAATACGATGAACCTTTTATATAAAGTCCTAGATACATTCTATATTGAATCTTTAACTTTACAAACAATCTAGATACATTCTACTTTGACATTTTTTTTACTTGAGCAATGCTGATATAATGTATGCATGCAAGCAATGTGCACTGCAAAGTAAAGTGTATAAAAATGCATGCATGATATTTAGAGTATAGAATAAATAAATAAATACACCAAGGATACCCTCTAGGTAAGGTACTTGCATCACACCATAATAGAAAACCATCCTAACGGTGCCCACTTCATATGATAAAGCAGTGATGCACATAGTATAAGTAGGTGGCCTACACTATAAGCCTAAAATGACCCTAATAGTCTCTAGGGCTCACAGACAGTGGGGGGTATCATACTCAAAACAAAAAAAAAAAACATCCTGAAGGTGTCCACTTCATGTGGGAAAACTATGATGCATATAACACAAGTACGTGGGCCTATACTACAGACCTAAGGTGACCATAAGGGTCTCTAGGACTCACAAAAGAGGGCAAGCCTTAGCCCACAAGGCCAAGGCTTCACCAGTGCACTAACTTATGGTCAGCTAACTAAATATGCTAAAATATATATTAAACTAAAAGATATTAATAAAATATGTGTGATGTGTAATAGTTTTGATGAATAATTAGATGTCTTTTCATATGTTGCAAATATTATACCTGACCATGACGTGCCCACTTAAGAATTACAAGCAAGAAAATTATCCATTGATTCTCGATCATGCAAAACCTAATGTACCTCGCAAGATAAAATAAAAGAAAAAAATATATGGGTAAGCGTAGATGTCATTCAGAAAAGAAATATAGGTAAATAAAAATATAATTAATAGAAAATTCAAGATTAATATTTATAAAAAATATGCATGTTTTTGCTAGAATATAAAATAATGTGAGAGTTCTATAATTTAGGGAGAGGAATTGATATTGAATAATTAAAAAATATATCTAGAGCTAGAAGTTATGTCCTAACAAATAAGTCTAGGTATGTGTAATAGGCTGTATGGTTTTTCGTATGTCCTGTATTGAATAATTTGTTCAAGTTATTTGTGTTAGGATTTGTTAAAGATTAAGAAGGGATTTTAGTTTAAGTTTAAGTTTAAGTATTAATATTTCAAGATTAATTTTAAGAGTTTTATTTTAGTGTTTAGTTTATTATCATCTTTATTGCTCACCGAGGCTCTGAGATTTATTTCACCATTCTTATGGCTAACTTAATAGCCTCGTAGGCCTGAATTATCTAGAGAAATTAGGCCTCCTTAAGACACTTAGCCCTGTAGCTCGGAGTAGTCCATCCTAAAAAACCCAGTTGATATAATTATATTAAGAGTTTTATTTAGTTTGATTTATTAATAGTCAATTAATTTTAAAGTTTTAACACTCCATTAAATTCATTTGTGGTATTGTGCCACCAAACTCGAGGAACCAAACCTCTTTAGGACACTTAGCCCCGTAGCCCGGAGTAGTCCATCCAATAAACTACATCTTTGGAGTAGATATTAGGTATTAAAGGGTTTGTTGATTGGCTTTAAAAGATTAGTTTAGGGTTTGATTAAGTTCTGAGTTTTAGGGGTTTTAGGGGTCTCTTATTTTAATAAGTTTTAGTTTTGGTTTGCTCTGCTAATTTAATCCACATCTTTTAAATTTTAGGTGTGTTAAAGGTTGATTAATGGGGTGATTAGGTTTAGTTTAAGCTTATGTTCAAGTTTGTATTTTAATGATTACATGTGTTAATTATGGTTTAATTAGGAATTAAGTGTTTTAATGCATTTTGACTTGGATTATGAATGATTTGGTTTGTTGATTATTAGTAAATTATGGAATACTAGATCTAGGATGATGTGTCACTAAGTTTTATATGTTTTGATGTCTCTATCCCAAAAGGAGTATGCATCATAAGTCTATGTTATTTAAGACTTAGTTTTTAATTTTTGTCCTTAAGTGTCACTAGTGTTATAGGAGACAAAAGAAAGTTCATTTCTAACCCTTTGGACATTCATACGTGTATCAATGGGTTCAGGGATCTATAAATAAAATAAGTCATTAAGTAAAAAAGTAGTAGAATGGAGGGAAATAAAGAGAAAGGTGACAAAATGACAAAAGAAAGGAATGAAAACCAATGAAAATATGTAAACATCTCAATATTGGGCATGCTTCTTCAAAGCTAAACATGCCTCTCAAATACCATTCACTCCAATTCAATGCTCAAGCAAAACATAAATAAAAGAAAAGGGGTTTTGATGTTATTTTACTCTTCCCACATTCCAAACAAAGCACTCGAATCATCCAACTCAATTACCCATACTATTTTCTAAACAAAACTCAAAGTAGTGAAGAGGAGACAAACTCTCAAAACTAAAAGCCAAACAAGTTTTCATTCCACATTTATCCAAACCTATCTTTAGAAGCAAACACAAATAAAAGAAAGACAACTCACATATGAAATATCATCTCATTATAAAAAGACTTAAAGAACCCTCCAATACAAAGCCATTCATAGAATTCTCAATCCCAAAATTACTTATAGAACTTCCCAAACAAAACAACACAAAACCTTTTCTCATAAGAAATCCACCAAAGGACTGTCTGACACACAACATTTGAGTGCTTATATTTTTGGCGTGGGATTTATCCATGAAAATCTTCTAGTAAGAAGGTTTCATGAAGCCTTCTATCAGAAAACACTCACAAAGTATATGGTAGAATTTTTAGAGCAAAATGATTCACAAAACTTTTCCAATAAATACAACTCATAAACCCTTCAACATAAAACAAGTCACAAAAGTTTAGACATAATGTGAATCATAAAGCTTTTCAACACTAAGTCATTAATGAAACTATACACATCTTGAGAATGAAAACCAAAACCATGCTATTCCAAATCAAGTAGTAAGCAAACAACTTATTTGACATTAGATCTCAACCAAAATGCAATTATGATAAAGAAGTTTTTATACAAACTTCTTCTCTTAAAGTTCAAAAAAAGCGATATTCCCATATAATTGTCCACATGCTTTTCACATAGAATTCCAATAAGTAAAGAGGAATCTATGTTCCAATCCAACATTACTATCCAGATGAGATTAAAAGTGGAAAGGTAATTCAATGCCGCTTTGCTCTCCAAAAGTTAAGAAACATGCTAATGTAATTTCCAACATGATTTTCTATATAAAGCCCAAACAAAAACAAGAAAGTATAAAGAAATCTCATCGTCTCATTTCAATCCAATTTGAACCAAATACGAATAAGTAGAGAGAGTTTTTTTTTTTTTTTTTTTTTTTTTTTTTTTTTTTTTTTTTTTTTTTTTTTTTGAGCTAATTCACTTCCCTAAAATGTTAGAAGCAATGCTCCAATCACAATATGTATCACTTTCCAACAACTTCCATTGGATGCAAAACAATGTTCCCATTTTCATTTCTCCAACCACCACATGAGACTAAGCAAGGAAATAAAGCACGACTCATATGAACCCTACTCCAACAACTCAAGACGTCTTCCAACACATACACTTATCTTTTCTTCCAACATTCACAAAATATTCCAAATAACCACTAACTTCTTCATATAAATACAAAGCAGCATTCCAATTCCTTTCTCGCAAACACAACATGAAACATCTCAAAACGTTATACATAAACTTCATTGTAAGAAACATAAGTGCATATAATAGAATTTTACAAAAGGCATCAAATTATCTTCCATCATGCTCAAGATGCTTCTTTGAATATAACCAACCTTAGCTGCATACTAATGAAAGAGAAAAGAGCATATGATTATTTTCCAATATTCGTGCACCTCTCTAAGAAACTCATAAAACTAGATCTCAATAAGCATTAACTCATACACCTTGCTTACATGTTTTGGCCAAGAATAACACAACTTCTCATCACCTCAACCATCTATTAGTGGAATTTCAAAATATCCATCATATGATGCAACCCATAAACAAGTATAACTCTAACATAAAAGGTAACTGAACAAATTCTCTTCTAAGTAACTTATCATTTGATAACCAAATGAGTACAATCAAGATAGGCAATAGATATCAATGTTTGAGAAAGAGTTCCAACAAAATTCCATTGTCATTTTTGGCTTCATTAGAATTTTTTTTAGAACAATATACAACCTAATGACAAAGTAAGACTCATGCTTCTCATCTCAAGAAACAACATTCCATCAATGTAACTATGTATTGTTATACTTAGTATCCCTCACCAACTTAAGTTTAAGAAGAAAACTTCGATGAGGTTTGTCATGAACAATAAGAAATCAAAGTGTTATGATGCAACCAACCTTCCCTCATAACATGAAACTATCATAGAATCCAACACGAGTTGACTTATGCAAACTTTATTTTTATAAGGATAAATTTTGACTCATAAGAGAGACTTCACTCATGAGTTCCCCCTTTTTTTAAACAAAGCTTATGATATCAATGTATAAAATACAATCACATATTTACTCAATAAACAAGATTTTTACTGTTTTAGATAAGATCCCTTTGGATATCCGAATTTCACAAAAGAAGAGTCATTTTTAATGGAAACTAAATCTCCATATTTAGCCACAAAATCAAATAACAAACCAGAGGATTTGTCATAAGAAAATCTATCAAAGCAACAAAAATCTAAGAGCCACCATTATTCCAATCATTGAAGTAATCTTCCAAAAAAAAAAACTTTTATCTATGAAATCATTACACAAATACACAACAAAATCCACTAATGCATTGATCTTTCTTGCTTATGGGAAGGCTTTGCAACAGACAACATCTCATAACATAAGCATGAACTAAGCATTATATAGGAATCCAGGAAACCATTTCTCAAAATAGACTATAACGAGGATGACGTAAGAGATCTACACTGATCTAAGTAATAAACCATTTTCCATATAGCCATTAATATCAAGAAACTCCATCAAAGAGGTTGATCTCATTTGCATAGCAACCCATTTACAAAGGAAAACACAGATTTTTCATTCTTCTAAAATTCATCCAATGAAATGTTCATCAAAAAAGAAGATAGGGTTAAAATGATTCTTCAGAAGGAGTAGTGAGATGGAGAAAGAGAGAGAGAGAGCATAGGAAGAAGTTACTTGAATATTAGAGACGCCCACGGCTAATGTAAGAAGCTACTGGGTCACTCATCAAGGGAAGCAAAGTGGAAGTAGCTTGGCCTCTTCCTGGGCTCGGTTGGGTAAGAGAAGCGAAAGAGGGAAGGCTTCCACCTCTCGGGTGTGTGAACAGCAGGGTAGGTCAAGGAGGAGGGGGGAGACCGAGAGCGAGCGGGTGTCGGTTCTGGAAAAGAATGGAGCGGAGGCGACCGAGAGGGGGTGGGGTGTTCGGCCTTGTGTTTGAAGAGAGGAGAAGTCCCGTCGCCTTACTGTGCAAGAAAGAGGAGGGGCGGAGTTTTGCCTGGGCCCTTTTGCGAATAGCGGGAGATGTCATGAATATTTTGCCCCCTTGAATATTTTTTGGACAATTTCTCTTGATATGTCATGATTCCCCACATAAGTAACACTTTCTTGAATTCATCAAACATTTTCTGAATGAGATTTTTCATAATTTGCACAAATTGGTATCGCATGAACCCTTATAGACTGCTACTGTGGCTTTTGATAAAATTTATGTCTTTTTTATGGTCCACTCCTAGAAGCACCTTGCCTTTTCTACCTTCAGTCTCATATTTCTGTTTAATCACATATATATCATTCTCCAATAATCTAGCACTTTCGATCAGTTTAGTTAATTCCTTTATGCGAAGAGGAATTCATGGTTGTCTCAATAAATCCCTCGGTCCTTTTAAAATATGTAATATTTTTTGTTAGGAGTGCTAATAAGCTGTAGAACATACATTGACAGAGCTGTAAATTCTACTTCAAATTGAATAATAGTCTTTACTCCTTACTTTAAGGCTTACAAAACTTTTTTGCATTGCCTGTCTTGCTGATGAGCATATCACTCTCTGAAGACTTGCTCAAATTCTTCCCACATAATTAGCTCTTTTGATCTACCTCTAAATTTCTCCAGTTGTTATCCCCTCCACGACCCTTCTGCTTCACTTTCTATCATAATGATTATCAGAGATACCCGTCAATTCTCAGGACATCTCATTCCATTTAAAACTTTCTCTATTATGATGATCCAATCTTCAACACTTCTTGCATCAACTCCTCCCTTAAATAATGGAGGTTTTAGATGCTGAAAGAGCTTTAAACGTGTATCTACTTATGTTCCCTTAAGATCACTTCCCTCTGTATTTGCACTACTACCAAGAGTTATAAGAGTGACTGGGGTAACTACAGGTGGAACACCATGTGTTGTAGATCCAACCATAAACTACATCATCATACTCATCATTTCATTTACATTAAGTTCCCTCACAATATATTAGCATCATTAGTTCCTACTGGTGTATGGTCTACACTGGTTGCACTACCTCCTACTAGTGCAACTTTTTTAGGATCCTCAAAGATCCTAATAGGTTGAGATGACTGACCCTCAATCCTTTCAAGTATTCTTTCAGTCATTATATCTACAATGCATTACATTAAAAGTTATGCATTTAAATAATCATGTATTCTTATTTGGATGTTACTTTCATATGTTGATCACATATAAGCCAGATTGAAATTAAACATGTTTATATATAATTCAAATAAAATTAGACTTTTTACTAACTTAGAAATACTACACTTTCCTATGCTTTGTAATAATTCCATCAAATCCAATCTTTTTCTCCTCAAATTATGCTTCCATAATTAAATCCTTAGAACTTAAATCTTTGCTATGATACCACTTTTTTGTAACA
The DNA here is from genome assembly GCA_016618105.1 of Dendrobium huoshanense. Taxonomy (NCBI): domain Eukaryota; kingdom Viridiplantae; phylum Streptophyta; class Magnoliopsida; order Asparagales; family Orchidaceae; genus Dendrobium; species Dendrobium huoshanense. Next base: position 24,604,234 of record CM028353.1, on the reverse strand, counting down.
CCCCATATTATTCCTTAACAGTACTATAAAGTATCACTTGTATAAATGCATAATTTCTCATTATTAACATTTACATACATTTTATTCACTATAAAATTTAAAAATTCTAAGAAAAGATTATTTACTGAATATACGAAAGTATCTAAACTCCAAGTTACTTCAAATATAAAACTTACAAAGCCACTATTAAAATCAAAATAAAAACTCATTAAACTTTCTACATACCTTCGATGGAGACTAACACATAGATTTATAAACTAGCATATAAAGTCAAAATACTTGCAACTTAATCTTCTTCAACTTTTTCCTATTCCTTACCTGTAACAACAGTTAGTAAAAAAGACACTAGTGAGATATGAGGCTTGATAAACTATGCAAATTAATTAACAGTTGTTGGTGGAATTTTGAAAACAGGTTTTGAAAATATTGGTTTTCTTTGGGAGTTAAAGTTAAATTCTAATTCTAAAATCGAATCATCCTGTTAGAAAGAGTATATCACCTCAAAAGATGAAAATAAAATTTCATAACGACGTTCGAATTTAGAATTATGAAATTTATCTTGAATATTGTGAGTGGATGCTAAAGAGAAAAAATCATATGGCCCCGAAGGGTCAAAATGAGGTTCAACTGAATATCCAGCTACAATATTCAAGAAGCGTGATCGTTAGGTTCACATCTAAAGCCTTATCAAAGAAATATGTATCTCCCCAAAGGGAGAAAATATCATTCGATGATAATTCTTTGAATATGATAATAATGATCACTAGTATTTTAAGTTTTCCCAAAGAAATCCAATTGAGTTTTGAAAAATCAATTTTTAAGATCAAGTGTGTGTGGTTCTAAATCTCCTACAAGTGCAAGCCCTCGTAGTTAATTACATCGTAGGGAGATAAAATCTCCTACGAAAACTCTTGATTAAAATAATGGCAAAATTTTATTAGATTTTCTATGAGTGATATCAAAAAGAGATGAATTTTAAAAACTCAAAAGGGAATAGATCAAAATTGAGCAGTTATTAACGGAGTCAAAGGAGGAGAGGTAGGGGACACTTTGAGATTCCAGAACCATCCGGAAGTGTCCCAACTTAATCTAAGTGTTGGGCTTTATGTTTTCGGATCAAAATGAAACTTTAATTAGAGTTGAGTATTTTATTAGAAATTTGGGACTATATTCCCAAAATTTGGGGTCTTATAATCAAAGATCTGCCCCAGATCCTAAATCTAATTTGGACACTGAACCACAGTCGTCTGATCCTAACTAATGTAGTGCAAGGTCTGGACTTACCCCGGCCTGGATTGGGGAGCCATCTAACCACCTAATCGATTTAAAAGAGATAAGTCTGGTCTTTTATGAAAGAGTGGTAGGGACATTATATTTAAAGTTTTGGAGAGTCGGAGCTGACATCTAGAGATTTCCTAATTGACCTATTTGACTTATGTTGGGTGCAAAAATGCTAAGGACAAATGCAATTAAAATTTTGACTCTTTTAATTTGTTTTTAATGCAATGCATGCTAGTTAACAACCTCAAATTAAATATGCTTGAAATTTTAAAAATAGGCTTAGAAAATAATTTTTTAGAAGACTGGACTTCCCCAGGTCCGGCACCTCATCCTCATAGGTCAGACTATCCGGACTCTACCCACAGGCGGGGAAGGGTCTAAAGCAAGGAGAGAGTAATGCAAAAATATGCATGCGACCCCAGGGTCGATCCCCGGCTAATCCTTAGATTCGTTATCTTTCTATGTTATTTAGACTCACTAAAATTTTAGACTTTTAAAGTTATGAGTATAAAACTTTCACACCCTTACGAGCCTCACGAATCCAGGCGAAAACAAAAGCGGCACACAATCGCCAAAAAAACTAAAAAAAGCAGGCAATCCTAAAGGCAATCAATTCAACACATCAAATATAAATTAATTAATCAATAAATGTCTATAGGAAAAGTTGCCTTGCTTATTACAAATCAGAATTTTACATAAAGTAAAGTGGTCGGGCACCACTGACAACAACCCGGATTCTAAACCTAGTAATGACGCAAGTAATTTTGAGTGAGATATTCTCAACCTTCGAGTCTTCAGCCTTGTTCTTCTTTGGACTCCTTTCCTTCAGGTTTCTTGGATCCTTCGTAGTAGACTACCCAAATGGATAAAAGGGCACTTCCTTTAAAGGGAAGGCCACTCTTTCCCCTTTGGGTGGGGAAGAAGTGTGGCCCAAATTTAAATCTCCAAATAAAAAAGGTCTACTCCCCTAAGGGCATCCTTTTATCTTCAAAGTCCAAGCTTTGGACCTATATATTCCAACTTAAAACTAACTTTCATAACACTTAATAATTACACAAATTATATTTTATTGAAAATAAAATCTAGACTCACCTGCAAGGTTATCCTAAACAGTTAATAAATAAGAAGCAGTTATTCCCAATCAGTTATATATGTACAGAAAATAAAGTAAACACACTGGCCACGCTCTTTTTATTTGGGGGCTTTAGCAGCTGAAGCACCTGTGCAAGCATTTATAACAGTTTTTTTTTTTTATGAATTTAGCCCCCTTTTTATTGCCCTGCATGAGCGTGGCCACCAGCAGAAAACTGTGTGAACATCCAGATCGTACCTAACCTAAGAGTAATCTAGTCACCAAACACATCAATCCATCCACATAGTGCATAAAAGTAAACAGACACAGCAAAGCAATTTCATCCACAACATGCAGTGAAAACTATGAAAAATCTGGTACACAGCAGTAAAGTAAACACCGGCCTAACCTAGATCTAGAGTTGGTTGTCCTAGCACATCATCTAAAGTGTGTGTAAAAGGTCGTGTGGCTGGGGTAGATCCTAAGTTGGGTGATTAGTTAGGAGTTATCTAAAAATTCTGAGTTTGTTAAGACTTAAAAGGAGATTTAAATTAAGGTTTAAGTATTAATAGATCAAGATTTTTTTTAATTAAATATATTTTAAAATTTGATTGATTACCACCTTTGTTTCACACTGAGGCCGTGAAGTTTATTTCACCTTCCTTGGGGCTAAGCTAAAAGCCTCGTAGGCCTAGATTACCCAATAGTAATCGGGGTTGATTAAGTTACTTTAGATTTGTTAGAATTAAAAGAGTGGATTGATATTAAGGGGAGTTAGTTACTGATTTTAATGGGTTGGTTGAGAATTTTATTAACCTATTAAGAGAATTTTGGATTTTTGGGGAGTTAATAGATTTTGGAGGTTATCCCGATATACCAACTAAATGGTCAAAATTTGACTTTTAAAATTAGAGTTAATCTTAAGGGTTTCAGATTTTTAATAAATACTAGACCTAATTATGAGTTGTTAGACAGGTGGCACACTCAATTTGGAGTTTTCTATCAAAAGTTATGATTTTTGGAAATTTTAAACCGATTTTAACCTAGGGTTGACCAAAATGTTGACTTTTTGACTTTGACCAAATTTTGGGGGTTTAAAATTTTAGAAAAATACTAGATTTCAATTAGAGTCATTAGCCACTGAGTTTGATTAATTTATAATTTTCTACAATTAGTTATGAATTTTGGAAATTTGGGTATTTATTAGAATTATTAAATTGTTTCAATTAAGGGCCCTTTTAATGATTTGAACCCAAATGAGTCTCAAACTTCTTGAAATCAACTCCAAAGATAAAAAATGATCTAAGGAGATATCATCAAGTGTTTAAAGATTTTTTGGGATTTTTAATAATTTTTAATTAAATAAAATTGATTAAAAATTGATTTTGCCTTAAGATTAAATTAAAGCACATTTAAAAGTCAACTTAAGAGGATTTAAATTTCCACTGATTAGTGAATTAATGAGGAACAATTAGAGGTATTTTAATGGATTTTATGAATTAATAGTGATTTATTATCAATTTATTAAAGCTAGCGGGCCATTTCTAAGAGGGATTATTATGGCTCCTATTTGGTGAACCAAATGAACTCCAAATCTAATGAAATTTGGGATATAGGATCACATGATCCTAAGGGCTAATCACACCAAGTTTGGATGCAAATGGAGTATCCTAAAGTGACTAACCAAGCCACTCAAGGTGAACTCTAAGTCACCTTCAAAAATTCCTAGGGAGCTATACTAGGCTTGGATTGGGGCAAAATCACTGGCCCTATATTCCTTATCCTACACATCATCATCACACAAAGAATCACACCCTAAGTCTCATTGGATAGGTCTAAATCCCATTTTAAATTTAAGGGTCAACCCATGACCCTTAAACTCAAAATTAAGGGAAAATGCCCTTGAACAAATTAAAATGGGGAAATAAAATTTGGACATGTCAGGAACATGTCCAAGTTCAATCTTCCAAAATTTCAGGCCTGGTGGAATTATATTTAATAAATAATCTCATAAATTCATAAAATTCTCAAACCAAAATTAAACTCAACACGGATCTAACCATGGCCTGGAAGTATGGGGCTTTTGTAGGTCTCCATGAGACCTTTCCAATGAGCTTAAGAACACCTAATTTGTTGGCCAAGTGTGCAGGGAGATATGAATTTTTGAAGTTTACCTAATTTTCTGTTAAATTTAATCTGGCCATTACATAGTCAGCGGCGCTTTACACGCGGCGCGTCACGATTGGCGGGGCAATTATTGGCGCTGACCGCGTAACAGTCGGATTAAGCATAGCCGTCGGATGGAGGATCAGACGGCCACGATTAACAGCGCTCCGAGACCGCGGGATCTAATCTGAGCCGTCGATTGAAATCAACGGCTAAGATTTCATCTTCAACCTCCCGAGCATGTCCGAAGCCGTGGAGCTTCTCCTGCGTGATCAAGGCGATCCCGCCGGCGAACTTCAATGAAATTTTACAGGGAGGATCAGGGGGTGGAAACCTTTAATCAAACGGTGGAAATCCATTGGGGTGAAGGTTTCCTTCACACTTGATCGGACTACCTAGCTAGGGAGCCCGGGATGGAGGGATTACCGCAGAGACAGTCTCAACGGATGAGCTGCTCTATCAGGAAGCTTCAGGAGATGATGGCGAGCAGATTTCCTTCAGGCGCCGGGACTGGAGGATGGCTGGAGGTACGACTTCGAGTGGAGGGCTATGAGCTTTCGCTAGAGTTCGCTCGAACAGATGGACGGGATGATCTGGGAAGCTGGGGGAAGACGCTGGGAGGTCGAAGGAGCTCTGGGAGCAATTCAAAATTTCTTGGGATCGAATGGCGAGGTCTGGGGAGCTCCACCCTTTTCAGCCATCTCCCGCGAGCTTGGACGGCTAGGATCGAGCTGGAGGGAGCTCGGATGGATGCCAGGTGGAAGGGGGCGCCATCCCAGGGTGCTCTTGAGCCTCAAGCCGGCGAGCCATAGCCTTTGGAAGGCTTTGGGTCAGGAATGTCTGGGGGGGACCACCGGAGCTCATTCTCCATTGGTTCCGACCGCCGCTGTCCATGGTTTGGGTCGGGTTGACCTGGAGAGACTGATGGGAACACGCTGGGGTCGAGGGTGGAGCCAATTTGGCCTGAGGAGGCCTGGATTGAGTTGATGGCTCGGTTGGACCCAAACCTGCTCGGTTCGAGTCAAATTGAGCTTGCTCCAGGTCAGGCCAGACCCTAGGTTTGATAAGGGAGATAGGTCTGGGTATGGTGCACCCAATGCAAGTGGCAATTGGGTTCAAATTGATCTATGTTGGAAGTAGGCTCGAGTTGATCCAAATCTGCTCGGTTCGGGTTGATTTGGGCTCAACCCAGATCAGGCCAGACCCTGGGCTTGAGGTGGGGAGTGGGTCTGGGTCTGGTGCACCCAATGCAAGTGGAAATTGGGTCTAATTTGATCTGGATTGAAAGATGGCTCGGGTCCATATATTTTTGGCCACTTTGGGTTAGCCTGAAGGTTGACTCAAGTCAACCCAGGGTATGGGCTGGCTAGGGAGAGTATATTGGATCTAGAGACACCTATTGGAGGTGTTGATCAGGTCCAATTTGACTTAAGTCAAGAGTTGGCTCAATCCCAAGTGGTTTTAGGCACTTTGGGTTAGCCTAACTCTTGACCCAAGAGAGCCCAAGGGTTAGGCTGGTCAAGTGTGGTGCATTGGGTCAAGGGAAACCCAATGGAGCTTTGGTTTGGATTCAACTTGATTAAGGTTGGGAGATGGCTCAAGAGAGACCTCTCTTTGGCCACTTGGGTCAAGCCAAAATGGATAACCCAAGTGAGCCCAAGTCTTGGGCCTCCAAGATGAGTCTCTTGGATGTTCAAGGGATCACCCCTTGGCCTCAAATGAAATTGGAGTGGCCTTGATCAAAAAGTTCAGGTGGAATGAGGGTGTATGGGTCATTTGGTCAAGCTAGGTTGACTTGGTCAACCAAGTTGACCCAATGTCTGGGTTTGGGTCCAAAAGATTGGATTTGACATTTGAAACTTGTTAGAAGTGGTTCCAAGTAATTTGGAGTTCATTTGAGTTGAAATGGGCGTTTAAATCCCATAGGGGTATTTTGGTCATCTTGACCTCATGGTCAACCAAGGGTCAAAAATGGGTCTGGAAAAATGCAGTTTACTGCTCAATGGGTCATAATCAAAGGCCTGGAGGTGACTAGAAGCTTTGGAGAAAGCTCTAGTGTCAAAATCTATTGAATAATAGATTCAGTGGTATAGATTGTAAATATCTGAAGGTTTTACAGCCTTTGGATTTGAATTGAGTTTATGGGGTTAGAATCCTTCGAATGAGCTCAAATTTGGAGGGTTGATATTAGAGACATGTCACATCAATATGCAATTGACAGATCCTGAATCAAAGGTCAATTGACTAGGTTTCAAGGTGGTGGAAGAATCACCTAGGAAGGGCTTTAGAACCTAAGTCTTTGGCCTAAAGATTCTGGGTTTGGATTGAGTTAAGATTTGGATTGAGCCTAAGGGCTAGGAACTAGGAAGATCCTAGGATCTAGGAATCAGGGAGGAGTTAAGAGTGACCTCATACAAGAATGAGGTCAACAACAGTTAAAATACAATACTTAAAATAAATTAAAATATTGAAATTATCATTAATTAAACTTACTCTTACTTGTAAAACATCATAAAATTATAATTAACATTTTTCTTTATTTCTTCTAAAATTTACACTTAATACCAATTATTATTTGTAAAAGAGTTGACTACATTTTCATAACCTTATTCAATGGAGTCTAGGTAAACCTAACATTATCGTCATTGAATTACATATAGGTCTTTTTTACCTCTTTTAGGGGTCACTTTTTTCACACCTGCTATGTTGGTATCATATTCTCTGGGGTCCATTTTGCCCCATTTATAATGTAATCTCATATATGAAAACTCTTTTGTCCTACATACAATTGTAAGTTATACGTTATTTATTGCCAAACTTTACTTTTAAATTGATATTTACTAAATTTTCCAAAGTTCATAAGTCATACTTAAGTTGTTGTAAGATTCATAACTAATTCTGTAATAATCGGTATACAATTAAAATGCATATCATATACAAAGAAATTGATATTTTTTCAAAATAGTATCAAATAGGAAAACATTTAGATTAACATATTAAACCTTATTTTACAATTTCTTGATTACCTTATGTATCTGATTGTTTATACTTGGAAACTTGAATGAAAAATCCTTTCTATACATTAAGCAAATTTAATAACATTTTTCTTTAATGCATTCCAAATTATCCTTCATTGTTATAATTGAAAGTCACTATATTTGAATATAAATGCATTACTTACTTCCTTTAAGATTAATCTTTTCAACTCCTCCACTTCGCCCTCTTCCTCGATTGTAAATAACCTACAAAATTTTAATTCTCTCTAATTTCCATAAATTATATTTTAAATAACTTTGTATAATATTAATTTATACTAATATTACAATTTACCTCGTAACCTCCCTTTTGCATAGATCCAAAGAATCCTCCTTTGAACTTTCTCTCAAAATCTTTCTTCACTCATTCCTCAATTTATTTGTTTGCTTATCTCAGACTACAATTCATCACATATTTCCAAATTAATTACATCTAAATCTTAGTGTCATTTTATAAAAAAACTATCATTCAACCATACTACTAAAGCTTGTTAATACCTGTACAATCGAAACTCTTGTATTGCTTTAAATCAATCCTTCCTTCAAAGTAGTGTTCCAAATTCCCCTGCCGCAGCTTGCAACAGAGAATTCTGCGAACTCTGCTAATATCCCGCAGCACTGTGACACCTATTGGAGACTTCCTACTGTGCCAACTTCTATAAGAACTCCAAAAACATTACCGAACTGAATAACAGTAATACCTGCACTACAATGTTCAAAACTAATCTACAGTTGCACTATGCCGACACCAACACAGTGATTTCTTTTTTTTTTTTTTGGGAAAAATTTGGACTAAGCCATTTTATTAATTCAAAGGAAGAAAAACATGTTACATAAGAATTGATAAGTAAAGAAAAGATGGACTACTAGAAAAAAATAAAAATACAAAGAAACCAAAGCGAATAAACCAGATTAAAAAGAAATAGATGACTGCAAAACAGTTACGTGAAGGCATAAATAAGCTCTGAACTCAGGTAGTCCAGTAGAGAATATGAGAAAACATATACTCTGGTTGCCCAAAGACAATCCAATAGTATTCAACGTCAGGCTATCATTATTGTTCAGGCAAGAAAAAACCTCTGTCTGAAGCCTGAAAAATAAATTGAGCAATCCGATTGCCGTCTAAAATTCGTGAGACTGTCAACAGAAAAGATCAAATGCTATAGAGAGGATTCTACACACAAAAGGTCTAGGATGTTCCCAGCCAAACTATATGCACAGAGGGACTATAACCAGGAATAGCCCTTATTTCCATTTAGAATTCTTTATTTTCACTGCTTTCATAATGTCAGCACATAATGTGAAATAACACTTAACTGAGTGAGAAAACCTACGGCTATTCCTTTCACCCCATAAATGATATATAGTGGCATTAAACAGTAAGAGATTACTAATTTTATCTTTATTCTCCCCCGGTAAGCCTTCAATGAATTCAATAGCCTGAGAGACATTGAGTCTTAAGAGAAAATCTTTCAATTTGGGAATCAATCGCACTAACACTTTGAACAAGTATTCGCATTCAAAAAAATAGATGAGTTATAGTCTCTGTGTTATTGTGACAAAAATAACAAGTAGGATTAGCAATATAAATTCCTTTTCGGATTAGAACTTCAGCAATTTTGAGCCTATCTAAAAGAGCCATCCAAGTGTATATAGAGTATCTCGGAGAGTGCTTCTTATGCCATATAAGGTTAGACCAATTCATTGAGTCATCATTCACAAAAAACTCCATATAAAAGTCTTTATAAGTAGCATTATATTAGTCATCCCAGGTTATGTAATTTGACTGTCCCGATTCTATAGGGATGTTCCTAATAAACTCCCTGATATCCTCTCTAATGGCAGCTGGTATACCCCAGTTACCATTATGAATCCAGTTACCAATAGTAATATTTTTCATACCTTGAATTTGTGAGATAAACCTAGAAAATTTATTCACTAAGCTGTCTCCCAAGCACCAGTCCCATAAGATAGAGGCTTTGCTAGATCTTTGTGGAATAAAATTAAATTTATCTCTCACCATAGCAGTCGTTTCTCTAACACTTTTCAAGAATTTAGAGGGTTGGGAATTATATTTGTTCCAAGGAGAATTATACCTGGCCAATAGAAAATCAGAAAGAGGATTTCCCATGTTGTACTGTTGACCTCATTTTTGTATGAGGTCACTAGGGACCCACCAAGACTCCAGATTAATCTTGACCCCAGATCAATTTAATCTCCAGACTAATCTAGACTCTAGGATCCTCCCAGAATCTAGATCTTAGGATCTACTCTAGACCTTAGGACTCTCCTAAATTCAGACCCTAAGATTTTCTTAGACTTTAGGATCCTTCTAGATTCTAAACTTCAGGATATATCTACGCCCTACAACTCTTCTAGATTCTAGACCCTAGAATTATTTTAGATTCTAGTATCAATCTAGACTTCAAATCAAACCTGACCTTAAGTCAATCCAAATCTCAATTCAATTCAAGCCTCAATCAAAATCCAGACTTTAGTCCAGTTCAAAATCTAAACTCTAGTTTAAATCTAATCCAACATCAATCCTATCCAATCACTTATGATCATCCCAAATGATCATAAGTGATTTGGACAATTCAAATCATATCATCCAGACTCAAAACCCAAATCAAATCCAGAGTTTTTAAATCAAAGTTCAAGGGTAAAAGGCTATATTCTAAAAGCCTTTTCCAGCGAACTTTCAAACACATCAAAACCTAATCAAATGACATCTGATTCAGAGTTTATCACTTGCAAAGTGATAAGACATGTCTTAAAAGGTAATCTGCCAAATTTGAGCTCATTCTGAGGTTTCTAACCCCATAAACTAAATCAAAATTCAAAGACTATAAAACCTTCAAATATTTACGGCCTATGCCATTGGACCTGCTACCCAGTGGATTTTGACCTTGGAGCTTTTAGAAAGTCTCCAATCACTTCCAAACCCTTAATCCTGACCCATTGAGCATTAAACTATATTTTGGTAGACCCACTTTGACCCCCAGTTGACTAGGGATCAAAATGACCAAAATGCCCCTTGAGGGCAATTTTGGAGATTTTCATAGACTTCAGCATGCCCTTTTCAAATCAAACCCCAAAACCTCTTCTAATGCACCCTAATCACCATTAGGAACACATTGGACTCAAGCCCTAACCCTGATCAAATCTGGTCGATCAATTCGACCCTTTTGACCAAAGTACCCCTTCAGGGTTCAAATACCCATTTCAAACCAAACGACCTCCAAATTGCTTGGAACCACTTCCAGCAAATTTCAAATATCAAACCCAACCTGTTGGACCCAAACCCAAACCCTGGGCCAACCTGGTTGAACAAGTCAACCTAGGTTTTACCAAATAGGCCCTTTAGGGTCAAAATAAGCATTTTCACCATATTGACCTTTCCAGACCTTGGGACCACCTCTAACAGGTTCAAAACATCAAATCAAATCTGTCGAGCCTTGACCCACCCCTTGGGTCATCCTTGTTGACCAAGTCAACCTAGGTTGACCTAAGTACCCTTTAAGGCTTCAAATGGGTCATTTCAACCCATTTGACCAAATCTAACTCTTCAACCTCTCAAACCCCTTTCATTTGACATTTAAAACATTTCTAAACCCACTTTGAGTTAGATCATAGTTAGTTTGATCAAATCAACTTTTCAATTTTTTGGTCAACACTCCCTAAACATGTATTGATTCAAATCATATTTTGGCTCGAGTCATTAAGACAAATTGTAACATTTCTTAATGACTCCTAGCCATTATTTGTCTGCCACCTCATCAAGCATGAGGGTTGGTTGATTGGTCAACCCAGTCAACAAGCCTTCTAAAGGCTTTAAGAGGTATAAATACCCAAGCAAACTCAAATTCCCTCAATCTTTTTGAATCCAACTCACTCAACCAGATCCCAAGCCCCACTCTCATGCCTCATAAGCTGCCACATGTCAGAGAGACCAGTCAAATAGTCAAATCAACCCTTTGGGGTGGTCAAACCTAGTTAAACCCCCTTCAAACTTTAAACACATTGCTTATAAGCCTAGGGCTTACTTAGTCAGCAGGTGAACACTCTCCCACATGCTACCTAAGTAGTCAACATTCCTAGTTGACTAGTCAAACTGTCAAATCATGCTTTGAAGGGGTCAAAGATGGTCAAATGACCTTTTAAGTGCAATCCCCTCTAATCTAAATCTCTATAGTTGTTTAATCATCCTCTAGAACCTTCCTAGGATCTATCACAGCCCTTGGATCTTGATCAAATGGCTCCTAGTCATCCCACATGATTGCTAGGTGACAAAATAAGCTTTCCACATGGCTTGTACGTTTGTACCTTTGATTCCCTGCTCCTACCTACCCACTGAATGTGTAGCCTGATCCTGGAGAGCCCCAAGTCAATCCCAACCATTCATTTGGACTGGAGAAGATTGAATAGGGTGAAAACCCTCATTTGATCCCCTATTGGAAAACCCTAGTATTCACTCTCTATTCTCAATCTCCCAGACCTAGCATTCAGCTCCTTCGACCTCCAGGCTTCTCCCACAGTCGTTTCCAACTAGATCCTTCCGGCCAAATCTTGTTGGCGATCAAATTCCGACGAACTCAAGCTCAAACCGGTCTAAGCCTTTACCAGCTCGATCTGTAGCCTCTTAAGCCTCGAGTTCAACAGGATAAATAAATGTGGACAGTCTACAAATTTAGAGATACCAAAAATGGTCTAAACCGTCCATAACTAGAGGTGAAAATTCAAACCCTAGGTTAGAACACCCTAGTCTAAATAGCTTTTCAAAAAGCTCATTTTAAGCCAAGTTTTTGAATCCCTAGAAATGCTCTTCATTATCTTAATCCAAGTTTAAAATTTCAATTAAATTCGTCAAGTCTATCAAGAGAACGAGCCGTTTACTTCATTATGGACTCGGTTCGTAACGTGCATGTAATGCATGTTTTCTGGACCATTGATCGCACGATCAACGGTCCAGATCAAGCCTCTCTGTGACTTTGATCAACCGCCAGCATGATCTCACAGTCATCTTCACGTCTGATGCCATCGAGACAGTTGATTTCAAAAGGTCGAAGATCGGACGACATTTGCTACGTGCATTGATTGTATTTGACCCGTGCCGTTGATCATCTGACCAACAATTCGGATCGAGCCACGTTGCGGTTTATCTGAACTACGTGGCCAAGCAGTTGCAAAGATCTCCGTCCAGCGTGATCTCTGTCGTCCAAATCTAATGGCGCTCGATTGGTCGGCTGTAGCTGGAAGCTGACATGGTTAACTGAAATAGCGCGTGGGCCCCAGCCGACGCCGCATATTAAATGGCAATGATTGCCGCACGTTTTGGTCCATCCAACCAAAACGCACCACGTGTCCCACTAGCAGCCGCCGTAATTAATTAAATGGTTTTAAATTAAATTTAAAACCATTTAATTATAGAAACTTTAAAAAATAATTAAAATTTATTTATGATCCAAAAAATAATTTTAAAGTATCAAAATTCTCAGAATTTCAAAACCTTTCAAATAAAATTTAAATTACTTTAAAATATTTAATATATTTTAAATAATTTTAAAGTACTTAAAATTTGATATTTTAATTAGTAATTAATTAAAATAAACTAAGTCAATTTAATAATTTCTAAATAATTTATTTTGGAATCATTTCAGATCATGAAGAATATTTTAAAATAAAATTATTTAATTAAACTTTAATATATTTTAAAATATTTGAGATTCCTTAAATAATTTAAACTATTTAATTAGTTAAATATCTAATTCATATTTAAGTATTAAATTAAATATTTTGAAAAATCAAAGTTTTAATTTCAAAATATTTTAAATAAACCAGAGATCTCTCAAATCCTTAAAATTTATTTTAATAATATTTTTAAATTATTTTATTTTAAAACTTATATCTTTATGTATAGGTATATATATATATATATATATATATATATATATATATATATATATATATATATATATATATATATATATATATATATATATATTAAAACTATTTTTTAATTAATGTACTTAAATATATATTTTTGAGAGATCCCTTTAGACTTTAAACATAGATTAAGTATGATTGAATAGAAATTTTTGGGGAATGATGATTAATCAATGAATAATTACTTTGCTAATTATTCATTGATTAATCCTTTTCTTAATTAAGCTTTAAGTTGATTTGCATGCTTAGGTTGTGCACACACCACCTAGTCTAGGCTCTCCTATGATTGTGTTGTTATGTATGTTTCATTCATGCTTGTCTAAGGGTTAGAGACTTAGATTAAACCCATCAAACTTAGTGACATCATTAAGGACAATAATTAAGGACATGGTTAGAAAACTTAGATAAATTCTAGAAATTAGGATATACATCATTTTGACTTGAAATTTGAACCACTTAAACTTAGTCACACTCTCAACCTTAGGAAAACTTTTTCATTGGTTTTAAATTAGGACCCTTAATCTATTTTCTTAAGCTTAAACCCTTAATTAATCCTCAAACTTACAAAAATTATAATAAATCAAACTTAAACTCAAAAAATAAAAAAAAGATCTCTAACTGACTAGAATAATATTCTTAATCAATGAAAATTAAAACAAATTTAATTTGACAGCAAATTAAAGCTTAATTTAAATTTAAGTGAAATTCAATATTTAATTAATTTAATTAATTAATAATTATTTAAAATTCCAAAAATTTCTCAAACACTTGATAATCCCTCTATAGATCACTCCTGATCCTTGGAAGTGATTTTAAGAAGTTTGGAAGTCATTTGGAATAAAATCATTAAATCCCCTTCAATTAAATAATTTTGAAAATTCATTAAATAACTCAAACTTTTAAAAGTCATAACTAATTCAAAAAAAAAATTAAATCAGTCAAACTCAATTGCATTCAACTCATAATAATGTCTAATATTTATTAAAAATATTAAAGTTCCAGAAATCATTAAATCTGAAAAGTCAACAAATCGGTTCAACTTAAGTCAAAATCAACTTAAAACTTCAAACCTTCATAATAAAATCCAGAAAAATCCAATTTCAGTGTACTTATTGTCTAACAGATTGTAGTAATGTCTAGTATTTTAATAAAAATATTAATTTTTTTCAGAAAACACTCTTAATTAAAAAGTCAATTCTTTTAACCCCTTAATTAAATGATTAAAATAATTCAAAAATTCCTAAAAATTTGAAATTTTTCTCAAAACTCCAGAAATCCTGAACCAACCTTAAAAAGTAGTAATTAACCAATTTTGATTAAAATTTATAAGCTTTTAAACACTAATCAACTTAAGCCACTTAATCATACCGGGTACCACTAGGTAACCCAGGCCTATGAGGCTATTAAGTTAGCCCCAATGAAGGTGAAATAAACTTCACAGCCTTAGTGAGAAATAAAGGTGGTATTCAACAAATAATTAAATTAATTTTAAAATCAAATTCAAATCACTAATATTTAAACTTTAACTAAAATTTCCCTTAAGCCTTTCAACCAATCAAAATATCAAATAACTTTAACTAATAATTCTATTTAGGACATATCAAAACCACACAGCCCATCTAACACACACTTTAGATGGTTTGTTAGGACACTAACTCTAGTTTTAGGCTAGGCCGGTGTTTACTTTTTCGCTATGTGCCATGTTTTTCGTGGCTTTCATTGCATGTTGTTTGCTAGTTTAGAGTTGAAAATATTTAATTACTTACTCGCTTACTGCACTTTGTACTGTGATTGTTTGTATACGGCCTAGGTTAGGGATGATTTATACTGATTCAATCTTATGCAGGTGGCCATGCTCATACAAGGCATTGGAATTAAAGGGGGGCATTAAATAAAAAAAATATATTGTCATTCTTTGCGCAGGTGCTTTAAAAGATGCTAAAAGACCCCCTTTAAATTAAAAAGAGCATGGCCAAGTGTGGCTAAAATTATGCATTTTAAATTTTCAAATAATAATTGCTTGGGATTGTATATAGAATTGCTGATTATTAGGATAACCTTGCAGGATCGAGTCTAGATTTTATAATTTTGATTAATGTAATTTGATTATAATATGGTTATAAATTTTTGAGGTGATTTGAGTTTGGAATATTAATATCCAACTTGAATTTCAAAGAGGAGAAGGCATCCCTAAAGGGGACAGTCTTCTTCCATTTGGAAGTCAAGTTAGGATACTTTTCAAATATCCAAAGAGGAAAGATAACACCCCTTTCAAGGGGGAGTTTCTTTTCATTTAGATATCCAGAATCGACGAATCAAGATGTTTGTGAGAAGATGAAGAAGTGGATTACGAGAAGAATCCCAAATCTCAAAGTCACTTGAGTCTTAGGATTAGAAATTCAGGTTGTTGTTAGAGGTGCCCGGGCACTTTACTTTTCTACAAATTCTGAGATGTAATAATAAGGGCACTTGCCTATGGACTTTCAATTTGAATAATTAATTTATTTGATTTATTTATTTGATTGCGTAGTAGAAACTGTATGTTTTTCTAGTCTTTTTAATTGCATGTCGTGTTTATTTTAGCCTGGAATCCGACTATAGCCTCTTAGGGGTTTGTCAAAATTTTTCTATTGAAATTAAATTTAAATTTTTTAAGATAAGATAGAAACTCTAAACGGTCTTAAGAAGTAAGATCGGACTCGTCGAGGGTTTTTCATGCATCATATTAAACCTTCTCTGCCTTGTTAGGCACCTCCCCGCCTGTGGGTTCTAACAGACCACCTGGCCTACGAGGGTGCCGATCTGTCAAGGGGATGTTGTTTAATCTCTAGGAAAAACATATTTTTTAAGTCAAAAATTTTTAAACTGCTTCATACTGATTCATGCATTTAATCGAATCGACTAGCATGCATCGCATTAATAACAAATTTAAAATGAGTCTAATACTTAATTGCATCTATTTAGACATAAATACCCAACATAAGTCAAAAGGGGCCAATTAGGATCTGCTCTAGAAGTCGGCCCCGCTCTCCTCAAACTTAATCTAATTAACGTCCTTAATCACTCTTTCATAATTGACTGGACTTATATTTTTAAAAGCTCTGGCTCCCCAATCCAGGCCGGGGTAAGTCCAGATTTGCATTGCACTAGCTAGGTTCAGGTTACTTTCAAGTGCCCAATTTAGACTTAGGTTCCGAGGCTGGCTCGGGCTATAAGACCTCACCCTCCGGGAATTAAATCTCAATTTTCTAATAAAATTGACCATTTAACTTAAATATATTTTCAATCCAATTCGAGCCTAACACTTAGGATAGATTGGGGCACTTCTGAATTATTTCAGAATCCCAAGTGCTTCCTACCTTTCCTCCTTTGACTCTAGAAATAAGTGTTCAACATTGAACCAATCCCATTTGAAAATTCCTACCCTTAATCTCCTTTGACATCAAGCTTTAAAAGTCTTAAATGAAATTTCTACCGCTATTTTAATCGAGAGTATTCGTAGGAAAATTTTGGTTTCCCTACGATGTAATTAACAACAAGAGCTTGCGCTCGTAGGAGATTTAGAAACCCAGACCAGATTTTCAAAATCATTTTTTTTAAAACCTTTAATTAATGATCTTTGGGAAAATTCAAAATTTAACGATTATTATCGTTATTTTCAAATGATTAATAATAAGTGATATTTTCTTTCTTCGGAAAGATATGTCATTATATTATTAAAATTTTGATTATAAAATTAATGATCATTTTATCCATATTAGCTTTGTCAAACATTCGAATAAATTCTATTTTGACCCTTCGGGGTCAAATGTGATTCGCTACTGAGTTTGACTACGATAATCAGGATGAATTAGAAATTTTGTAATTCAAACCCATTAGAGAATGATATGTTCACCTCCTGAGGTGATATATTATTCATAATGATGCGTTCAGTTTCAAAATTCAAGAAATTTAACTTTCCCAAAGAAAATTAATACTTTTCAAAAAATATATTTTTTTAAATCAAAACATATACATTCTACTAATGATACCATAGTTATAGGCAAATCTCATAGTTGTGATATAAGGTATACCAATACCACCTTTGTTGTACGGTTTACAAGTGTTCACCCACGAGATTAGTTAAATATGTTTATCTTTGATATCTCCAGAAAACAATAATCTAGCACATAATTTACTTATATTTTTAATAATAATTTTGGGAATGTACAAAGCTCTCACCCAATAAGCCACTGTGTTAGTAATAGTATACTTGATATATTGCATTCTACCCACTAATGAGAGGGAGTTGGCTTTCCAGCCAGCAAGGAGGCTGTTAATCTTATCAAGTAATGGGTTAAAATTAGTGATTTTTAATCATCCAGCCGATATGGGGATACCCAGATAAGTGAATTTAGCAGTAGCATTGGAGACATTAAGGTGTTGGGTAAGACTAGTGACATTGGGAGTGTGTTGGGAAAACATGACTAAGCTCTTTTGACTATTTAGATGAAGACCAGTACTATTAGTAAATGTCTTTATAACATTATTAAGCTTGATGCAGTTAGAGTCATTAGCCTCCCCAAAAACAATAAGATCATCAGCGTAAACTAAGTGAGAGAGGTATAACTCATTCACAGACATGCCTTTAAAACCTTCAGCTGTGGTATGATCATCTAGTAAACAAGAAAAATTGTCCATTATAATGCAAAATAGATAAGGGCTGAGCGGACAACCCTGCCTAAGACTAGTTTTAGATGAGGAAAAAGCCATCTAGAGCTCCATTCACACAAATGGAGTAATTGACATTGAAGATGCATGCATTAACCCATTCAGTGAAAACTATAGGAAAACCCTTTTGAAACATTATAGCAATGAGAAAATCTCTAGAAACAGTGTCGAATGCCTTCCTAATGTCATATTTTGCACAAAAAACTTTCTTTCTACTAGAATTCATGAAGAGTTTCATAATTTCCCCAACCAGAAGGGGATTATCCTTAGCCAGACGATTAAGAATAAAAGCTGCTTGACTCTTGTGTATGATAAGGGGCATAATTAACTTCATATGTTTAGCAAGGATTTTTGCAATGATTTTATAGAAAACATTGCAAAGAGCAATTGGTCTAAAGTCTCCAATGTTAATGGCATGTGAATTTTTAGGAATAAGAACAAGGGTAGTGGCCTTAGCCACTTTAGGCAAATAACTTTTAGCAAAAAATTGATTGGACAGCCTTGAAAACATCAATGCCAATGATAGGACAGCATTTCTTATAGAAATCAAAATTGAATCCGTCTAGTCCAGGAGCCGAGTTAGAGTGACCAGAGAAAACAGCTTTCTTAACTTCTTCAAAAGTGATATGGATGATCAGGCTTTCAGCAATGTGTGTCAAAATGAAAGAGCCTTCAGGAATATGACTCATATCTGATGTATCAGGATTAGGATGATTAAGTAACTCCTTATGGTGCTGGATAATCTCTTGAATTTTAGAGTCATAATCCTTAGGAGAACCAGTAAGAGCATTCCCAATGGCACTATTATTGGCAGCGTTTCTCCTATGGATCCTAGAGTAAAGGAATTTAAGATCTTTCTCCCCCTTCAACAGCCATTTAACTTTAGCTCTTTGGATGGCCCAAGTAGGCCAAATGGAGTTATAGTGAATGAGTTTACTATTTATGATTTTGAGATTATTGTGATGCTCTAAATTAAGCGGATCCATGTCAATAAGCAATTGGCAGTCCATCTATTGTTTAGAGAGAAAATCAATTGCATGCATTATAGTGTTAGAGGAATCCAATTTTAGTTCTTGATCATCAATTTAAGATTTATGAATTTATTGTAAAAGCAACAGATGGGATTGCCATCAATTGGTGCAGCAAAAACTTCAAGAAGGATTTCCCATAATTCCTTGTAGTGAATCCAGTGGTTCTTGAACATGAAACGATGAAATTTTTCCTTTACTTGCCAGAAGAGATGATAAATGGTGAATGGTCAGAAATAGAGGCATTAAGAACTTTGTAAGATGAATTAGAAAATAGTGAAATCCAATTCTCATTGACTAATGCTCTATCTAGCTTAATGATAATAGGGCTGTCACATCTTTGGTTATGCCAGATAAAGAATAAACCAGAAGAGGTAAGATCAGAGAGCCCAGTATCAAAGATCATAGAATTGAATTGCCCCAATCTAGCTTCAGGAATTAGATTTCCACCTGCTTTTTCTGTGTTAAAACGACATCAATTGAAAAAGCCAATGACAATCCACGGGTGCTGATTGTAAGGATTAAGACTTCTAATCTCATCCCATAATCTATTTCTCTCATCATGTGAGTTAGAGGCATAAACAATGATAAGGGTAACAGTTTGTTGAAAGGCGATATTAAGCTTGCCAGAAATCACTTGATTGGAAAAAAAATGGAGTCAAAATTTAATTTGTCAGAATTCCACTTAATCCAGATCCTACCCGGATTAGCAAGATTAAAATTGTTATAGCTTTGCTCTTTGGAAAAGATCTCATGCTGAGAGAAAAACCAGGGATCATCTAAGTTGTGAGGGAGGATTCTATTCTCCAAAAGACAGACCATGTCAAGAAAATTGTCTTCAACTACTTTTTTAACATAGGAAACCTTATCAGGGATATTAAAGCCTTTGATATACCACACTGCAAAGGGTGGAAAATACATCAAGATTTAGAGTTGTTGCTCCTTTTGGAGCCTTCTCCTCTAGTATTGACTTGATTTGGAGCTCCCTTATCTAAAGGGGCTTGAGGTTTAGAATGATTATTGGTTATTGTAGGAATTTTGAAGTGAGAGAGAGAGAGGGATCAAAAGTCATTTGCTATGACGGCGGAGCCTCATTCCGAGAGGGGAGGGTCTTATCTAAGGAATTATAAACATTAACCAAATATGTGGTGTCTTGAAAAACAGAAAATTTGTTGGTAGACAGAACCGATGGTGATTTAGGTTTAGATTGAGGAGGTTGTGGGGAAGGGGGGGAAGGGTTAGATGATTCTGTGGACGAGAGCTCCTCATTGGGGGAGTTAAGGTTAGGGATATTGGGCATGATTTGGGCTACCTTATGTGATTCATCTTGTAGTCTTTCAGAATTGCCAATGGCCACGCCAGGATTGGGAATGGTCCCCTTTTGGACCAATGATTCTTTCTTAGGTTTAAGACTTGTGCTACATCCCCGTTGTTGATTATGCAGAATTTGGGGCTGAGCTTTGGCAATCGGATTAGTGGGACAATCAGAAGTCGAAAGGATCAAAGAAGAGCAACATTCACAAGGTATAGGCTTCCATTCATACTGAATTTTCAGATTGAATATTTTCCCTTCTATCAAAATAGGCACAAAATCCAGGTATGTAGCAGATGAATCAACCTACACACATACCCTCGCATAAGTAAGATGGGATTTTGCAGCAGTAAGATCGTCCACAGCTAACAGGATGCCTATTTTGGTTGTTATTTTAGAGATTCTAGTAGGAGTCCAACAACATAAAGGAATGTCATGGATTTTGCACTAGATCGGGACAGAGGTGAATTCCTCCCTCTTCGGACTAAATAGAAAAGACCATTTTTGCAATATAAAAGGCTTTCCCAGTAAAAACCAGACCCCTTTGTTCCAAACATAATCAAAATCATCAGCAGAAGAAAACTTGAAAAGAAAGAAACCTTCGCTGAGAGAGAACATTTAAGACTTCCGTTGAGCTTCCATACGTTGTTAACAGCAGCAAGTAAAGATCCATAGTATGGCCCTAACCGAGAGAGTACCCTACCAAAGCTTGGCTCCATTCCAGGGAAGAGTCAACCACATCCTCATGTGGAAAAGGAATAATTACCTCCGACGTCGGAAGAGCTGAGATAGCAAACTTACTAGGGCTAGGGTTATCTGCCAGGATACGAGTAAAAGGAAGAGGGTTTTTCGGTGGAAGCTGTGAGGGGTAGGGTTGCATGCGAAGGGAAGAACGATCGGCAGCGGGGAGGGGTGGAAAAATGGTGTTAGAGAGGGAGGGATCCATAGATCCCTTTGCCAGTGGGGAGGCAAAATAGGGGAAGAATGCGGCGTGACTCGAGCAAACCCTAGCAGATCGAAAAAAGTTTCACTTGATGAGCTGTCATGTCGAACACTCTCTACTTGCTATGCATGAAACAAAATAGAGATGGGAATTTTGTGAGATAATATTAAATAGTAGATATGTATAAGAAGGGCCCACATTAACTATTTTCTACTAAAGATAGCATCCATTCAATAATAATTTAAATCTTATACCATTTAATTTTAAATCTTTTATTAACTCATTTTACTGTAATCAAATCATTTTAATTTTAATTTTAATAATCACAATTTAATTGACTTAAACTTTTACATACCTATAATTTTTGGTTTTCTAGCACTTCAAAAATTGCCCCATCGAAACCTAAGACTTCATTTAGTATAACTTTTTTATTATTTCATGGAACAATTTTCTCATAAAAATTTTCAAATTTTAAAAAATTTATACTAAAAAAGTTTATTCATAAAATAAAAAAAACTATCCCAAACAAAATCTAAAACTTCATATGAGGCAGCTTTCTTATTACTTTCTGAAATTACATCTAGTACAAAATTTTTTGAACTAAAATAAAATATAATAAAAATTTACTTTAAAAAATAATAAATAAATTGTCCCAAACAAAACCTGAATTTAAGAATTTAGTAACAGAATGAATGTTTACTAAAGTATTCAAAACTTAAAAAAAAAAAAAATTCAAAACAATTTTAAAATTTCAATTTCTTTTTAATCCAAACAAAGCTCAAATCTTGTCGTAAAGTAGACCAATAAATATATATATATATATATATATATATATATATATATATATATATATATATATATATATATATATATATATATATATATATATATATATATATATATATATATATATATATATATATATATATATATATAATTTACATATTATTAAAAATATAAGCAGAATGATTTATTAGCAGATAAAGTAGGATTCATCCCAGATCAAAATTTTGGGTAGCGCAAGCAATTTGACCATCACAATGCGGAAAGCATTTTAACCAGTAAATCATGAATACAAGCAAAGTTTAGTATTCAGACTCATATCCCATAATCAGATTAAACCAGACCATCTTATTGCTCACACCATAAATTCCATTACTAACATAAAGAAGAAAATAAAAATAAAGATCCACACCACCAGCCTTGACATAAAACAACAACATTCTCTCTTAAAATAAATATAAAAACAAAAAAAAGAGAGAGAAACAACACAACGCTTATTCACACCAGAACAAGGCAGCAGGCCTGTGAACTGAACACTTCTTGCTAGTTATTACCAACACTCATCGTCACCTCTCCAAGAAATCCATTAAGTTCTGCAATAAACACAAAAGCCTCTCCATCAGCGATCATAACGGTCAGAAGCAATTGAGGCTTCGTTTGAGATGACTTTTTTTTCTGCTTCTTAAAGTAGCTTTCTTGTACAAAAATTTTAATTTTTGTACTAAAAAGCTGTTTTTAAAAGCAGGAAAAAAGCTGTCCCAAACAAAGCCTGAATGAGATTCATTACTCACATTTTAGAAAAAAAAAAAGCTTAGGAAGATAATTTGACTAAATTTTTGTGCCGGCACGGGTACTCCGGTATAGGCCCATCCTCTTCAACAACCCAAGGATGCTCAGCCACTGCAGGCAAGGTAATTCGGTGCTTGGGATCTGCAGTAGCAAAAGACTGATGAGAAATCATAGGTGAGGAGAAAACTGCATTTGCAGAGACTCAGTACCTTTGCAGAGAAGACGTCCGAGCAAGTTTCTAAGCTGCGGATTTATGTCGTCAGGTAAGAACAATGGGTTGTTAACGATCTAAGAGACAGCTGAAATAAGTTAGGTAATGGCCCTTATATTCTTACTAATGGCGTCGCAGAAAATGAAAGGATTTCTGACCTTGTCATAAGTTTCCTGCAGTGTCTCTCCAAGGAATGGATAGTGACCTACAACCATGCAATATAGAGTGACACCTAGAGCCCATGTGTCAGCAGCTCTCCCATGATAGGTTAAGCCTGCAAGGAAAAAACGTTGGCAGTTATGCCTGCTGCATGCAGGATTCTTCCTTGACACAACCATGTTTTTGGGATTAAGTGGGACGGCTTTTTTACTGCTTCTAAAACAGCTTTCTAGTTTAATAATTAAATTTTTTTGTACTAGAAAGCTGCTTTAAGAAGAAACAAGAAAGCCGTCTCAAATGAAGCCTAATTCAAGACTCCCTTTACCTAAACAACACTCTGGAGCAGTAAAGACAGGAGTTCCAGGAGATCTTCGGAGTTCATCATTATCATCCTGCAAAACCAACAATCTTCCTATCAGTTGATGCTGTCAAATTTGCTAGCATGTGATTCAAAAAAATTGCAGGTGTATCATAAATATAGGAACTGAAAACTATGTCTCCAAAAAATTATTCCGGAACCATTAATTTCAGGTTGTGTTTAAAAAAGGGATAAATAAGGAAGATAGTTATTTTGAATCAGGTAGTGCTATTAAATAAATAATCCTTATGAATAGTTATATAATTCCCACAATGAAACTAATACCACTATCAATTAAAAGTAATCATGTATCTGTTTTTCTTAGGTACCATTTGCTAGGAACAATCTGAAGCCAAATTTAAGGCATAGACATTCCAGAAGGTTCCCTCCAATTGCAAAGTCTACGGAACGTTATTTTATTAAATATTATGCTTAGGGCATGATTAATATGCAAATATTAACTTTATATGCTTCACTCTATATGTACGATAGGGTGGGTCAGGGACCCAACAATAGTTGGGTTCCTCCATGCAACGTAAGAGTCATGGTTGTATGAAACAACCTCTATGATGCACGGGTCGTCCCCTTGAAATACAAATGGAAGCAAGCCTACACTAGTTGTCCCACTTCGTATGAATATTTTTATTTATCACGGTAAAATTAGCATCATGTAATGCGTTGCACTAGAAATTTAACAGTCTAATTAAAGATTATTACAAGCTTACCTCAAAAACTTGGCTGACACTGAAATCTCCAATCTTCACTACCCCAGAGCTGCTTATCAGCAGGTTATCAGGCTTAATATCCCCATGGACAATATTCTACAGATTTGGTAAATGAAACTAGTCAAATGGACATCGGTAATAATAAGAACATCATATGAGCAAACATTTCTAAGAGCGTATCATGCATAAAACAGCAAATAGAAAACACATTAAGACTTCGTTTGGGGAAATTTTTTTGTTGCTTCTTAAAGCAACTTGATAATAGAAAAAAAAGAAAACTTTTGCACTAAAAAACTGCTTTGAGAAGCAATAAGAAAGCCGCCCCCCTAAATCAAAGAAATGGTAGATTAATCACGGTTGATGCATCTCCCTGGATGACTTAGGCATATTTCTAACAAGGTTAATCTAAATTGCACATCATGTATTTATAATAGTAGAATTAAAAAACCAATGCAGCTAATTCAGAATGTACTTAAATTTAGAATGAAATTATATGGGGAATTATATTAATAAACTTTACATGAGAACTACTTCTGAATTGATTTTGGGCGATTTGTCTTGTGCACCTAAATCAAAACCAATTATAGTAGAAGTTTGATTATTTATTACACAATAGTAAGTATTATATTCTCATCAAGCAATAACTTGTATGCTGCACCCCTTAGTAGGATGATGCTATTTATGACTGGAGGAAGTTTATAATGCCACATTTGAAGTGGTATCATGCAGAAGAAATATTAGTACAGTGCAACCAGCATACAAAGAAAGAAATGGAAAAAGATGCAAAACAATAATTGATCCCTGTGAATACGCATCATCTAATTGCTGCAATTGATGGCATATGATTCATACAAAGAGACGGGTGGTGAAAGTACAGATTCAATTAGCAGAAAACAAAACATTAAGTACCCAACATTGGTCTTCTGTAGGAGGCTGTCAACATCAGTGAATTCGGGATTAAAATTCAAAGAACCAAGATACAAGACTAAACTAGTTCAAAGCATTTCAGATGGGCACAACAAAGAAAGAAAGATAATTGAAATTTATAAATATGATAATTTAGAAAAGGGTATATGATACTATATGCTGGCTGAAATTTGCTGAAATTCTTTTCTAAAATAAAAGATTTACTTATTACATGAGCGTGGAGATACAGGAGACCAGCAACAACATCTCTCAAGTATCTTCTAGATTTACTTTCTCCAATACCACCTGGACCAGAACCTTCACATACCAACTTACCTTCCACATACTCTAGGACTGGAAATGAGATATAAAACCATTAATAAGTAATGATCAGGACTTAATATCAGAGACATCTAACTAAAGATTGTCCCCCAAAAAAAAAAACTTATTTAAGCACAATAGCATATAAAACATGAAAAATAAATAAAAAACCAGTGAATACCCATGTAGAAGTGATCTGACAGTGGATCATTAATCACCTCAATAAGATTTACTATATTGGGATGGCCCAACATTTTCATGATTGAAACCTGAAACAGTCAAGGAGAAAAAAAAATAATGACATGACACAATTTAACAGGAAATTAACCATCTACTGCAAAAACAAGTAAAACAGAACCATAGACAAGTTTACCTTTGATGGTCACAATGTTTTGCTAAGCCAGTAATTGTTTGTATTAGAAATCGAGAAAAAGACTAAAATGATCCCGCAACTCTTTAGAAAGGACCAAAATAGTCCCCAACTATCTTGAGGGACCAGGGACCATTTTGGTCCCTCAACTCTTTAAAATGGGATCATTGGTCCCAACATCCAAAACGATAAATGTTTGACTTAATGGTGTTAAAATTAGGGGTATTTTTGGAATTTTTTAATTAAACAATTATTAGATATAATTTTCAAGTAATTTTTTCAAAATAAAATTTATTAATCATTTATTTAATAAGAAAAATTAATAGTATTTTTAGTTATAATTTTAAAAAATTTAATCATATTTTATACATTTCAAGTAATTATTTATTATATAACCATAACTTTAAATTATAGTTTTTTATAAAAATATAGTTAAATATTAGTACTTTATAAATTATGATTGGTAAATATATTTGTGACTAAAATGAATATTTAACCATATTTTTATTAAAAAAAAAACTATAATTTAAAGTTATGGTTATATATTAAATAGTTAATTGAAAGTTATAAAATACTACTAACATTTTTTAAATTATAACTAAAAGACTATTAATTTTTTTATTAAACAAACGATTAATATTTTTTTAATTAGAATTATTTGAAAACTAAATCTAAGAAATAATTTAGTCCAAAAATTACTAAAAGACCTTTAATTTTAATACCATTAAATCCAACATCCATTATTTTGGATGTTAGAAACAAAATGATCTCATTTTAAAGAGTTGAGGGACCAAAATTATCCCTCAAGATAATTGGGAACCATTTTGGTCCTTCCTAAAAAGTTGAGGAACCATTTTGATCCTTCCTAAAAAGTTGAGGAACCATTTTGGTCCTTTTCTCATTAGAAATCATACAATTTATGTCATTCTCTACAATACAATAACAACAACATCAAGTATTTATCCAACTCCGTGAGGTTGTCAATATAAATTCTTTTTCTCCATTATGTTCAATTAAGAGTCAAATTCTCATTTACATCTAATAAAGAAAGTTCATTCTAATATTTTCTAACCAAGTCTTTTTATGTTTGCCTCTACCTTTCTTAACATAGGATAAATCTAATACATCAACTCTCCTAACCGGGCAATCGGAAGGCCACCGTTTTATGTGACCAAACAATCTAGGGCGACTCTATCTAATCTTATTTGTCACTAGAGCTACTCCAACATTTTCATGTATATATGCTCATTTCGTATCCTATCTCTAAGAGTGAAGCCACTCATCCACCTAAGCATCCTCATCTCTGCAACACTTAATATTATACTTCTCTTTTAATGGCCAACATGCTACGCCACAAAGCATTGCAGGTCTAACCACCATCTTATAGAATTTTCATATAAGTTTGTGTGGTACTTTTCTATCACACAACAAGCCCAATGCATTCCTCCACTTCATCCATCCAACTTAAATTCTACTAATAATATCCCTGTCTATTTCACCATCACTTTGAACAATAGACCCAAGATATTTACAACATGTAATCTTATTAATGACATGATCGCTCAAAGTCACAAACCCCCCACTAGATCTATTACTACTAAAATTACACTCCATGTATTCAGTTTTAGATATACTCAAATGAAAACCTTTAGACTCTAAGGTTGACCTCTATAATTCAAGTTTACCTTCAACTCCCACTTCACTCTTATCAACAAGAAGAATATCATCAACAAAAAGCATACACCGGGAAACATCCTCTTGAAAATCTCTAGTAAGAATATCCATGACTAAAGAAAAAAGATTTGGGCTTAAGGTTGATCATTGATGTAATTCTACTGAAATTGGAAAATATTTGATCAAACTACCTTGCGTTTGAACACAAGTGACAACTCCAGCATATATATCCCTAATGACTTGAATTTAAGCATTGTTAATCCCTTTCTTTTTTAAAAATAATTAAATTTCAAATATGCCCATAAACCATAATGTATGCTCTCTATTAAGTTATGTTGAAGATTCAAATGCACATTCCAAAGGAGGGTAGCTGTAAGGTTCCAAAGGAGGGTAGCTGGAAGGTGCTGGGGACCAATACAGAAAAATAAACAGCAGAATTACAAATCAGAAGGGAAAATCCCATTGATTGCAACAAGGATGGCGAGTGCGGACAGCTGAAGTGAAAAGGGATGTCCCATGGATTGCAGCAGAAATTGAAGCATAAAAAGAAAGCTGTATATCAAAAATTGAAGCATTGCTAGCAGATGCCAAGTACAGAGAGAATAAGGAATGCTTTCAAATTTTGGTTATCATTATTGTTGCAAGAATCATATAAGTTCCTAATAAAAACTAAGAAGCTATATGTATATATTATCCTTGATTCATTTATCATACATATAAGGGCCCCTAGTATCAGAGCACCGTTCTTTCTTCCTGTGCTCTTCTTTCTTCAAAAGTGATACTAGTCGAAACAGTTTGCTGATGTTGTGGTATCCAACTCTAAACTGTGAACCAGTAAACTTACTGTTCATTCCCCTGAGATGACTAATTTTAATCTTTTATTGTTCACAAGGTTTTTCAATATTTTATTTTAGTGCCTATCACTTGTGTGTATTTTTTCTATTATTTTATTAGTATCGTCATATTTTTAATGTAGCTTGTGCTTATCACTTTACTGTAGCTCGGGTCTAATAATGTCATTGTTTCACTGTAGCTTGATTTTATGACTTCACTGTAGCACAAGTTTATTGTTATATTATTTGTTAAAATATTTTAAAATTTATTTTTGTTTTTGTTATTATTTTTTATGAGCTTTGCTAAAAAATGCTTTGATTATTTGGATTTATCCATTTCGAAAAAATCAAAGTGCGTAATTTCTTTTAAAAAAGCAAAACACAACTGTTATTTCTCCAAAAAAGATTTTTCTCATCATTTGCACAGTAAAGAAGCTTATCTCAACTCTCTTACAAATTTATAACTAAAATTATTTAAAAATTTAGAATTTAACCATCAGAAGTTTCTAAATTTTTCCACTCTCTTCACTGAGAAGTTGAAAGAGAAAAATCTGCTGATTAAAAATCTGAATGATCAGATTATTTATCTTAAAACTTCACAAAAAGATATGTATATCAAGTACCAACTTCTTAACTGTATGATATACCTTCAAAAAGCTAAACTTAATGAGTGAACTGAAATTTAAGGGTTTAGAATATCTTGCTACAATAGCTTACTCTTCAGGTTACTTTAAAGAAAAATGTTTTGAAAGATATATTGAGTCAGAATCTCCATCTAAAACGAATAGAATTACTATTCAGCAAAATATTATTATTTTAACTTTACTCCAAAAGTATCAGGTCTA
The DNA here is from genome assembly GCA_016618105.1 of Dendrobium huoshanense. Classification (NCBI taxonomy): domain Eukaryota; kingdom Viridiplantae; phylum Streptophyta; class Magnoliopsida; order Asparagales; family Orchidaceae; genus Dendrobium; species Dendrobium huoshanense. The sequence continues at coordinate 24,574,767 of CM028353.1, read as the reverse complement.
TCAAATACTATATCTAACGAAGTGGTAGATAAATTATTTGAGTGGTTTAACACAGAGTGTCTACCCGTGATAGTCTGAGATAGTCTAGAAAATGGAATTATTCTTCGTTCAGTCTTATTTTAAAAATTGAACAATTATTTTTATTTTTCTATCAATCAAAAACAAATAATTAAAGTCAAAATAGTATTATTTTGTTGAGTAGTAATTTTATCAATTTTAGATGGTGTTTCTGACTCAGTATATCCTTCAAAACCTTTCTCTTTAGAGTAACCTGAAAAATAAGTGGTTGTAACGAGATAGCTGTACCATTAAATTTCAGTTCACTCATTAACTTTCTTGAAGCTGCTTAATATTCTATAATAAATCGTTCAGTTGAACAATTTTTTAATCAACCTGAGATTTATTATCTTTGATATTTGCTTTAATGATAATAATAATTCTCAAGATTGCAGCTCAATCTCTTTGGCTTATTATTCTCAATTAAAGTAGATAATATATTTATCTCTTTTTGAAGGTATATCATTCAATTTAAGAAGCATGAGCTTGTTATACATATCTTCTTGAGACGCTTTAAGATAAGCAATATGATCACTTAAATTTTTAATCAGCAGATTCTTCTCTTTGAACTTCACAGTGAAGAGAGTAGAACAGTTTAATAATTTCTGATGATTAAATTCTAAATTTTCAGATAACTTTAGTAATACTTCTATAAGAGAGTTGAGATGAGTTTTTTTACTATGCAAAACTGATGAGAAAAATCTTCTTTAGAGAAATAGGAATTGTATTTAGCTTTTTTCAAAAAAACTACACAGTTTGATTTTTTCGAAATTGATAAATCCAGATAATCAAAGTGTTTTTCAGCAAAGTTCATAAAAAAAATAAAAACAAAAAACGAATTTTAAAATATTTTAACAAACAATGTAACGATAGACTTGAGCTACAGTGAAGTGATAAGCTGAAGCTACAGTGAAACAATAACGTCGCTAAAGATAGACTTGAGCTATAGTAAAGTGATAAGCTCAACGTACAGTAAAATGATAATAACACTAATCAAATAATAGAAAAAATACACATAAGTGATAAGAACACAAATAAAATATTTTAAAAGTACGACAAAGAGATAAACATCAAATAAAATATTGAAAAATCCTGTGAACAGTAAAAGATTAAAATTAACCCTTCCAGGGGAATGAGCAGTAATTTCACTGATTCACAGTTCAAGGTTAGATACCACAACAGCAGCAAACTGTTTCAGCTGGTATCACTTTTGAAAAAAGAAGAGCATAGATAGGAAGGACGAGGCTCTGATACCAGGGGAATAATGATAAATGAATCAAGTTTTTCAGTTATTCCTCTACTTTCTACATGGTATCAGAGCCTCGGGGTAGAGTTTCAAATTCCAAACTACTTTCAGCCTAATTTCTTAATTATGGTTTGATCCATTATCCATGTATGAGAAATCAGTTTTCTCTACGAGAGAGCCAAGAATCACACATAGTGAGAGCCAGATAATTCCAATCAAAGACGAACTCCATGATCTGCAAAACTTCATACCAACTAAATCGTAAAAGCTATCTAAATTGGATTTATATAGAACGTTTAATTGCATTAGAAATCATACAATTTATGACATTCTCTTCCATAGTCTTTTAAAAATAATTAAATTTCAAACATGCCCATAAACCATGGTCACATATTGTATGCTCCCTGTTAAGTTATGTTAAAGATTCAAACGCACATTGCAAAGGAGAGCAGCTAGACGGTGCTTGTGGACGAATACAACATAATTAGAAATTAGAAGGGCGTATCCCACAGATTGCAACAAGGATGGCGGGTGCGGACAGCTGAAATGGAAAGCAATGTCTCCTGGATTGCAGCAGAAATTCAAAGCATAAAAAGAAAGTTGCATCCCTTGAATTGAAGCATTACTAGCAAATGCCGAATGCAGAGAGAGCAAGGAATGCTTTCAACTTTTGATTATCATAACTGTTCCTACTATAAACCAGGCAACTCTATGTATATATCCTCTATATGATGAATGAATCAAGTTTTAAAGCTATTCCTCTACTTTCTATATGGTATCACTCATCTCTCTCCTTCATGTCCTTTAGCTCCGCTAAAGATAATATTTGGGATCATCATTATCGGTTTGGGCATTTGCTGTTTTAGGTTCTTGTTAAATCTCAACCCCTCAATCCCACATTAATCCCACAACTGCAAGTAGCAATATGTGGGAAGCTCACCTCGTGTTGAGAGCCTTCCTTAGTTAGGCAGTAGAATTAAGAAGGATTATATTACCCTTTATTATGTAGTTATTTGTTTCTTTATTTAAGCATCTTGTATAGTCTATAAATAGAGATTATATTGAATAAAGTTTTAAGCTTTTCCCTATCCAATCTTCTGAATTCAACATGGTATCAGGGCCAACGGCCTTCATTGCCGTCGAAGAATGATCGCAGATCGTCAGAGGAGAAAAAGATGAGATCGGAGCTACCAGACGCCACTGACACCTTCTCCAGTCGCGGCTTCCTCACTCGTTGTAGGCACACAAAAGACTCTAGCTGACCGGAAGACACGCACATGGGACACCTGTTCCTATCTGGAAAGAATCAATTAGAGGAATCGACCGAGCATTGCGACTTGCGGGATGAGGCCGAAGGACGCCTGTGTGCGACTTGAGGGGCATAATCTTGCGGAAGAAAGCCCCGTGCCCTATATGATACTAGCTGCTACCCGATTCGATTCTTTTACAGACTCGTCTCGGTTCAGTTTATTAAACTGATATATATATATATATTAAAACAACGCCTTTATTGTTGAAACTAAATCGAAGGGAATATTTTCGGGAAGCCTTCATTGTTAACCAAGATTGTACAAATAGTCTTCATTACTATCATTTGACACAAAATGTTGGAAATTAATTCCTCCCAGAGCACTTACCAATTTGAGGATCCTATGGTGCACCAAGGAGGGGTGACCTCCAAAGCATGCAATCTTTGTATCGCCTAAATGGAAAGAACTATCTAAAGTGGTCTTAATTTGTTAAGGCTTACTTAAAAGAAAAAGGGAAATTACATCACCTCGGAGGAGGACCAAAACAAGGAGATCCTAATTTTTGGGTATGAGATGAAGTGGACTCCATGATTATGCATGGTTGTAGAACTCCATGACTCCATAAATTAGCGATACGTTTATGTTCCTTATCACTGCAAAGGACATATGGGATGCTGTCAAACAAACATTTTCAAAAGCTCGGGAGGCTGCTCAAATCTTTGAAATCAAGGTCAAAATAAGAAGCACAAAACAAAAAAGCAAGACCGTGACAGAGTATGCTGCTATTCTACAAAATCTATAACAAGAACTTGATCACTACAGATGCATAGAGACCAGATGTCCAGAACATTTTGCTATCCGCTAAAACTTTATTAAAAAAGATAAAGTTTATAATTTTCTTGTAGAACTTAATGCAAAATTTGATAAAGTGAGAGTCCAGATCCTTGGCAAAGAGGAGATACCATCATTTAATGAGACCATTTCTCTCATTTGTATGGAAGAAACCCGACGAGGGGTAATGTTAGAACCAACAACAATTGTGATAACCAAAGAAGCATAATAGAGGGACAAAGGAAAAAAAAACTCCTCATAATTTAAAGATAAAGACTCTCTTTGTTGCAGTTATTGCAAGAAGTCAAGACACACAAAAGAGACGTGCTGGAAGATACATGGAAAACCACCTAGTAAGGAGTGAAATCAAAGTACATCACATGCCAACAATACAACAAGTCAACCTAACCCAGAAACACAGTATAGCCTCGGAGAATTCAATAAGGAAGATATTGATAAACTAAAATAACTCCTGATATTTCTTGAAAAAACCAAACATATCTTCCTCTCTAATACTTTCAGGCAAGTTTCCTCTTTCCATTGGGTTAAGTGCCTCTAGAAATCATTTAAAATGATTATGGATAATTGACTCAAGAGCCACAGATCACATGACAAATTTCCCTACACAGTTCGTCAACTACACTCCTTGCCCAAGTAACAAGAAAATCATCACTGTTGATGGTTCTCTAACCACAGTAGCAAGCCAAGGAGGCACATCCCTATCCCCCCTCTCACCCTAAAAAATGTGCTCCACATACCTCAATTATCTACAAACCTAATATCTATTATTATTAATAACCATCATTGTCAAGTACAATTTAACCATGATTATTGCTTATTTCATGATCAGAGATCGAGGAAGACGATTGGACTTGCTAAGGAAATAGCTGGATTGTACTACCTGGAAGAGCTGAACAAAACTAAAAATAACTAGTATATGTTATCCCTAGTAGATAGAAAATCCACTATATGGCTTCAGCATTATAGATTAGGACATCCCTCTTTTGATATCCTAAAACATGCGTATTCAAAACTTTTTTAGAAATTAGAAAATTAATATTTTTATTGTGAAACTTATGAGTTAGCCAAACATAAAAGAGCTTCATTCCCAAATAAAAATGCGAGATGTGATACTCCTTCCTATCTTATTTATAGCGATATATGGGGACCTCAAAAATCCCCAACATCTCTAGGGCACACTGGTCTGTGTCGTACATTGATAATTGCACTCGAGTCTCTTGGATCTATCTACTCAAAAATAAATCCAATGTTAGCACCATTCTTCCCATTTTTCACACCATGATCCAGACTCAATTCGGGATAAAAATAAGAAAATTTTGTTCTGACAATGCTAACAACTATTTCAACCAAACCCTATTCTCCTACTTCCAAAGCGAAGGTATTTCCAATGTGAAGGTATCATCCATGAGTCCTCCTGCATTCACACCCCACAATAGAATGGGATAGCGGAAAGAAAAAATTATCACCTTCTAGCCACCACTCGTGCCTTTCTATTCCACTATAATACACCCAAATCCTATTGGGGGAGGCCTGACATGGCTCCTGCACCTTGCGTTGAACCCAAATCATTAGGACAAAGTGGAGCAGAGCCCGCCGGCGTCCAACATAATCAACTGAGCCGTTATCCACTTCCGCCTGCCACCTGACCACTTTATAACTGTCAAGGGCAATGCTGTAATTGCACTAAGCAATAGCTTTACTTATTTATACCAATTTAACATGCTTTAAAAAACTTAACGAAATCATTCATTTCACTGTTCATCGTCTTCCTCCTTTAACTCACAATGTCGCTAGTTCATTTCCACCGTTTCATCATGGTATTAGAGCCGATCGCCTAACGGCTCCTCTTCTCCATGGTTGACTCAACAGCCTCCGCCCCCAGCACCCCTTCTGGTGCAGCCATCACAGCTGATCCTCCTGCGACCTCTACCGACGTCGTGATTCCTGCTACTCTCAAGTTCCTCTTAGCCAATATCAAGACGTTCATCTCTTACCATAAAACTATCCTACATGGAGATCAGCGATTTACAAATTGTTCGCTGCAAATCATTTTTCCGGCTACCTTGACGGTACTGTTCTATCCCACCCAAACACCTCCTCACAGCCACTGGTCAGCTCACTCTCAACCCCCAATACTCTACCTGGACTTCAATAGATCAAAATCTCTCTGTTGCTCTCTTCTCCACGATCTCTCCACCTATTCTTCCTTATATTCTCACCTTGGAGACCTCTGCCTCAATCTGGAAGACGTTAGAGCAACATTTTTTCTCTACTAATCGCTCTAGAGTTATACAACTCAAGAATGAGCTGCAATCTATCTCAATGCAAAACAAGACCATGACGGACTATCTAGCGTCCATCAAAACCACGATGGATAACATTCGAGCTGCTGGCGGAACCATGGATAATGAAGACATTCTTCATCATATCCTCAATGGCCTACCGCCTTCTTATCAGTCATTCAGAACAACCATTCGGAGCTCTCTGCTTCCGATTTCATTGGATGATTTGTATTCTCTTCTTCGAAGTGAAGAGGTTCATCAAACAAACGGATGCTCTTCGTGAACTCTCATTTTCCAATACCTCTCCTTCCGAAGGCCAAGTTGCTCTGTTCTCCAATCGTGGGAGATCACGCAAACGCTCCTCCTCTAATTGTGGTCGTGGTCGCTTCTTCCCCACCAATGCACCTAGAGCTTCATCCCGTACTCCACGTTTTGATGGTGATTGCCAAATCTGTGGCAAACGTGGACACTCGGCTACCAACTGCTGGCATCGCAGCAATTTTAGCTACACTCCTTCAAACTCCAATGTTGCTCTAGTCGTTGAATCTGACTCCTCTCCGTGGTACTTAGACAGCGGAGCGTCAACCCATCTCACTCCGGATCCTCTTCCCCTTCAGCAGCCCACTCCCTACAACGGCCGAGATCAAGTCTTTGTTGGCAATGGTAATCCACTACCCATACAGCATGTCGGCAATGGTCTCCTTCCCACACCCACTCGTAAGCTCACTCTTACTCCTCTCTTCCATGTACCACGTTTAACACATCGCTTAATCTCAATCTCCAAACTCACAAATGACAACAATTGCTCAATCACTTTTGACAAATCTGGTTTTCATGTCAAGGATACGAGGACCAACCAGTCTCTACTCCGCGGACGATGCCTTAATGGCCTATATCCCGTCCCTTACCAATCATTCATTGTCGCTGCCTCTACTACCGTCGCTCCGTCACCTACAGCTCTCTCTTGGCATTGCCGGCTCGGACACCCAAATGTCAAGACTATGGCTGCACTAGCTAAAGCTTTTCCTTCGCTTTACATTACCTCCTTACGCTCTTTATGTAATTCCTGTGAACTCGCAAAGAGCCACAGGCTTCCTTTCTCTCCCTCTTACCATGTATCTAAATTTCCCTTAGAATTAATACATATGGATGTTTAGGGTCCCTGTAATATCAGAATCTGCTCCAGGATCGTCCGAAACGATCTGGGATCGTCCTGGGACGATCAGTTGAGAATCTGTTCCAGAATTTGCCCAGATTTACTCCAGGTGTTTTTCTGTAAGCATCGTCCAGGCCGATCGAGTCTTCGGCCAGGCCGATTGGCACTGTTCAAAATATTGACCGGAAAATAGTTCTGGGAACTGTCCAGGACGATCAAAATTGGTCTGATTGTCCCGGGACGATATGGAGATCGGTCGGGCCGATCTGTGGATTATAAAGCTAAAATCAGTCGTTCTGAAGAGAGAGAAAATTTTATTAAAACGAAAAATATCAGCCGAGGAGAGAGAAAGTAGAGGTGAAATTTGCAAAAGTTGATTTTCGGGCGACGCGGAGCTGTTTTCGTCCGACGAGATTGTTCAGGAAATTGCTGTAGGGAAGGTAAGGCACATTCCGCCTTTCTCAATTTTCAGAACCGTTGTGTTTGGCGGTATTTTCTGTCCGGATTTTGTTTCCGTTAGCGATTTCCGTCCGTATCTTTTGATTGGTTCAGTTTTTACCGCGTAACTTTTTATATATTATTGTCGTGCCGGGTGTGCACGTTTTGACTATATTTTGAAGATTTTTGTCCGGGTATTTTTGATTCGACGGAGTTTTAGTCGACTGGATTTTTCTGTGTAAGTGAAAATTGTCTGTGCAGTAGAATTAATATTCTGAAATGTTGTTATCTATATTCTGTGCAAATTTGGTGAATTTTGATTTTCAGGGAAAAATTGTGTAAAATCCGTATAATGCCGTTGTGCTGCCCGATTTTTGTCTGATTTCTGATTTTGTCTGGATTTCTCTGAATTGATATGCTATTTGTATATGCTATACAAAGGGAGTTATAAGGGTCCTGGATCCTATGAGATTCAGTTAGTGTCTGGAAAATCTGAAATGAGCTCAATCTGAATTCTGTTCTGTTCCAGATCCGAGGAAATCTGTTTAGGTGCTATAAGCACTATATATGAATTCTGGTGCTATATGCACATCTGTTCTGGTGCCGTGAGCACAAAGGGAGACATAAGGGGCCTGGATCCTATGAGATTCAGTCAGTGTCAGGGAATTTAGCTATTAATTATACATCTGATATCTGATATCTGGTTGTTCTGATCTGTTCCGTTCTGATCTGTTTTGTTATGAACTGTTCGATTATGATTTCTGTACGAAAATTCCGATATCTGTCTGATTCTGTTTTGGTTTCTGATTTGGATTTGGGTCTGATGTGTTTGGTTTTGGATTCTGAGAATTTTGATTGGAGGTTTGTTGCTTTGCTAAGCTGTTGAGCTCACTCTCGTTTTCTGGTGGTTTTCAGGTTCTGGGAAAGGGAAGTAAGTCCAGGACTAGAGTTCAGAGTCCGATCTGTAATAGGTACTTTTGTACTTTTGATTTTTGTACGGTCATGACTTTTCTTCTGTATTTCTTCTGTTAGTCATGTACTGTATTTGTAGATGATTGTTTTGAGGAAAAGAAAGAAAAAAATATAGATGATTTGTTCCGCTGCATTTGATGATTCATAGTAGCTCTGGTATGTTCTGTATGTTGGTGTTTGTGTTGAAATAATTTGGAAGATTTAGTTCAGTAAGCAAATTCCAAAGCCAGATCCTGGTAAGTCAGTCTGTTCGTTCCGTGTCGCGACCCGGTGCGAGTGGGATCGTCCCGGATCGGGTCGGGTCGTGACAATTCTAGTGGTATCAGAGCATTGGTTTTGGAATTTGGTTGGATTGTACAACAGAGCTATAGGAAGTGATCTGTAGTGAGTCAGTCTGGGGTAGTTTTGGTTTGTTTGGTTTTTTATTGTGTTGTTTTTGTGATAGTTTTCCGAATTTTTCTGGATTTTCTGTATGGATCAGCCAGACCCAGACATGACAAACGGGCAGAGTTCCAGTCAGGCAGCACCAGTGGGGAGTACAGCCCCAGTGGTCGGTGCTGACACGCTTTCACAGTTTGCTACGCTTGTTGCTCAGCTAATGAGCGAGAATCAGAGAAGAGCTTCTACCGTCCGATCTGATGATCTTGACAGACATCTGCAGTTGTTTTTGAGGTTGAAACCTCCGAGGTTTGAGGGCGCTGTTGAGCCCAGAGCTGCTGAGAGTGGCTGAGGAGGCTGGAAAAGACTTTTGATGGGATGCAGTGTCCTGCGGATAGGAAGGTCCCGTTAGCAGTGCTTTTGCTAGATGGAGAGGCTGAACACTGGTGGGTTGGCCAGCAGGATGCCAAGTTCCAGGACAGACTGAACTCTTTGATCACTTGGGAAGAGTTCACTGAGGTATTCTGGGATTGGTTCGTTCCCCCTTCTGCACGACAGCAGATGCAGGAGACTTTTCTGAGGCTGGTTCAGGGGAGCAAGACGGTGATGCAGTATGAGGCTGAGTTTACTGCATTAGCCAGGTACGCTCCGCAGCTGGTTAGCACTTCTGCTGAGAGGTGTTACAGATTTCTGAGGGGATTACGAGATACCTTGAGGCAGCCCCTGATACCGTTTCGGATCACTGATTTTTCTGAGCTTGTGGAGCGAGCTCGACTGATAGAAAACGACCTGATGGCTACTCAGCAGCGGTGGACTGCGAGTAGGAAGAGATTTGGAGGTGAGGCTTCTGGCAGTGGTTCCTCTGGGAAGAGGAGATTTGTTTATGGTTCTGGATCTGGAGACTCCAGGAGGAGCGGAGGGTCGTCTGGTACTGCTACCAGTACGACGAGTTCTGGTTTTGTCAGTATGGCACCTGTGTGCCAGAATTGTGGACGGCGACACTTTGGCCAGTGCTACAGGATGGCTGGTCTGTGCTTCCGATGTGGTCAGCCAGGACATCGGATTGCTGAGTGTCCACAGATGGGATTTGATCGACGTTCTGAATTCCGATCTGAGGGTTCTGTTAGACCTGCCGATTCAGCAGCAGGAAGACCGAGGACTGTTCCTCCACACTCTGAGGGATTTTTTGGGAGAGGTGGTAGTTCTAGTTCTGGACCATGGAGACCACCTACTGTTCAGAGGGAGCAGAGTAGTTCTGTTGCTTCAACTCCTGCTCCAGTTCAGCCACGAGTTTACAGTCTGAGTCAGCAAGAGGCTCGTGATGCTCCGGATGTTGTGACAGGTACGGTTTACATTTCTGATCAGCCCTGTCGTGTTTTGTTCGACTCTGTAGCTAATCATTCTTTTCTGTCCGAGCGATGTTTTGAGACTTTACATTCGAATTCGATGGTTTTACCGGTTTCTTTGTCTGTGATTTTACCGGCTGGGAGTCCTTTGATTGCTCGGAAGTTTTGTTTGTGTGAAATTGACATTTCTGGCAAGAGGTGGAAATCGAGTCTGAAGAAGCAAGTGAAATTGCTTATGGCTGGAGAGAGATTTGTATTTCAGGGCTTACGAGGTGTTCTCTCCAGTCTGATTTCTGTTTTGGAAGTAAGCAGGATGTGGAAGAAGGGATGCCCAGTGTTTTTGGCTTCGGTGCGGGATCTGAACCTGGAGGTTGGTTCTGTTTCCGAGATCCCTGTGGTACGGGAGTTTGCTGATGTTTTTCCTGAGGAGTTGATTGGTTTACCTCCGGATAGAGATGTGGAGTTCTCTATCGATGTTTTTCCGGGTACCGCTCCTATATCAAAAGCTCCGTACAGGATGGCACCGAAAGAACTCAAGGTTTAAAATTGCGTAACTGCGCCTCGAGGCGGTTTTCGTCCGTGAGGCGAGGCGTAAGCCTCGAGGCGGTCTGAGGCGTAAGCCTCACGAACACAGAATTGCGTAAATGAAAAATTAAGGATTTTAGCATGAAAATAATAGCAATAATGGAAAATAAGAAAGTAGATGCAATAAAATTATGTCCCAAAGTACAAAAACACAAAATATCAGTTTATCAAAACTCCCAAAATACAAAAAACACATAAAATGAAGTCATATCCCATCACAAAATATCAGTCTTCAAGTGAATCTTCTTCTCCAATTGTATCTATGAATGCCATGTCATCTTCATCTTCAACATGGCTCACTTTTCTCTTCCCTGTTCATTAAAAGAAAAGATTATTAGCATATTAATTGGATGAACCACTCATTATCAAGCAGACTGGCAGAGAACATATACCTTTACTTGCAGAGCTAGTAGATGTGTGTGGTGTGGTACTAGTGGATGTACCCGTTTGATCTGCTTCGCCCCTCAATACATCCACATTTAGATCTTCTACCTGTAAGTCTGATAATGATAAATCTGCCTCATCATCTATGAACCACTCATTATCAGACGACAGATCATCACACACTAACGGGTCCTCATCATCTTTCAACCCCTTATTCCTCAACCTCCTATCTCTTAACCTCTTGTTGTGCATTATGTATACGAGGGAGTTCATTCTGAGTGTAGATAGTCGATTTCTTCTCTTTGTTTGCACTTGACTATATGTACTCCAATTTCGCTCACACCCAGAAGAAGAACAAGTGAGGCCCAACACTCTCACAGCAAAACTCTGTAGCTCAGGGGTGGAATCACCAAATTGGATCCACCATTCAACTGTTTTCAAGAAGAAAATATAATCAAAATTCAGAATATTGAATAAAGTGTATTGCATTTACCGAATTAATTATACCTGGAGACCGTTTAGAAATGGTAGTTTTTGCTGCATTCAAACCAAAAAAACCCTCTTTATTCCGGAACAGAACCAGCTGTAAATCTGCAAGCTCCCTATCTGCCTGCTCCGGTATTAATCTTTCCATACAGTGATATAGACCAAGCTTAACTTCCGGATTTGAAGATTTTTTCTCTGAATATTGAAATTGAGGGTTAAGATAATATGCAGCTGCATGTAGATGTCGGTGTAACTGCACCTCCCACCGAGCATCAATGATATCCCAGATCTCCCTATAACTTGCCTCCTCTCCTCCTAAGTTATGTGCAATCAACTCCTTGGCCTCATCCATAGCATTATAAATAAAACCCATAGCTGGTTTCTTCTCTGCATCCACTAAGCGTAGAACTTGCACTAAGGGTCTCGTGCTCAAAATGGCATAGGTCACAGTAGCCCAAAATTTATCATTCAGAATTATCTTTCTTATCTCCTTTCCCTCACTCTTCTTCCCCCAAGCAGAGTTTAGCCATTCAGTTGATGTAAACATGGCTTCCAAAGGTTGCCTCACCTCCATCAAGCTCTGCAGTGTCAAATAGGAGGTGGCAAACCTATAGATTCACAGTGCCCAAATGTTAAAACTATGAACATACAGTTGGAATGATTTACAATGTAAAAAATATGAACATACCTAGTGGTTGCAGGTCGAATGATTTCTTTCTTTGAAAATTTTCTCATTAAGCTTAAGACCCAAGAGTGGTTGTAGATGAATTTTGTAATCTTCTTCGCCCTAACAAGAGCACTCTTGTGCTGAGGTAAGTCACCAAGATCCTCCAATATGAGATCAATACAATGTGCTGCGCAAGGTGTCCAATAGAGGTGTGTCCTCTTCTCCATCAACATCTGACCAGCTGCTTTGTATGCACTGGCATTATCAGTCACTACCTGGACAACCAACTGCTCTCCAATCTCCTCAATAACTCCATCAAGTAAATTAAAAATGAATGTAGCATTCTTCACCTCATCAGAAGCTTCAACAGATCTTAAGAACACTGTACCATAGGGATTGTTGACAAGGATGTTTATCAAACTCCTACTCTTCATGTCAGACCATCCATCTGACATTATAGTCACACCTGTCTCAATCCATGTCCTTTTAATCTCACCAATGCTTCGCTCGGTGTTCTGCAACTCCTCTTTTAAAATCCAAGTGCGCAACTCATACATAGAAGGTGCTTTCAACCCTCTTCCATACAATCCTACAGACCGCATCATACTGAAGTAGGCAGGCGATGTAGCAACATTAAATGGTATTGCATTTTCAAAAAAAAATCTCCCAATGTCCATGCAAACCTGTCGCCGACCCTCTCTAGTACCACCTGCAGGCATCATATCTGCTTCTCCTCTATCTGCTCCTGCAGTAGTCATGTACTGATCCATAGGACCCCGTGCACCTCTATTATGTATAGTGGAGGAGGAGCCCTTTCCACTCTCGCTCCCAAAATAGGCATCTTGGTCGACCCTTTCATCAAATTGTTGCTGTTGTAAGTGTTTGACAGTGGTAGTTTTTTTCATGTAAGCACATATTTCTTCCTTCACATTGTCCGGCACTTTTGCACAAGGTGCTACGTTCTTGTGAGAGCAAGATAAGTGCTCCTTCATGCGGGTTACTCCGCCCTTCACAACTTTCTCACAGAAATTGCACTTTAAATAGACATAGCTCTTCTCTCCGCCGCCAATGTCAACTTGTACACTATACTTCCAAGAAGGGTCCCTCCGCAATGACGAAGACCCCTTTTCCTTGCCTCGTACCATGATCTCTAATGAAAGAATTGAAAATTACACAAAAAATTCCAAAAATCTACAACCCTAAAATTTCTTTCATTTCAAAAATCTAACCAAAAAGTAAAAAAAAATACCTAAAATCCTTTGTGGACTTCTCCTACAAGGCGGCCGGACACTTCAACTTCGCCGGAGAGAGGCGGCGCCGGCGGGAGAGGCGGCGGGAAGGCTAGCCGAGCGGACGGGGGGCTCTGGATGTCGCGACCTGGAGCAGCAAACGGGCGGAAAATGTCGGGATGGAGCTTAGGCCGATCGGGTGTGGAGATTTAATGGAAGATTTTAAGTAGGTGGGCCCTTGGGATGAGGCGTACGCCTCTCTTAAAATTGCGCAATTGCGCAATAGAGGCGCGCCTCAGCTTCCATGAGGCGTACGCCTCACCACTGCCTCCTATTGCGTATGCCTTGAGGCGTTTTTTTCAGGAATTGCGCAGAGGCGCGCCTCAAGGCGCGCCTCTTATTGCGCAATTTTAAACCATGAAAGAACTTTCTGAGCTGAAAGTTCAACTTCAGGAGTTGGTTGACAGAGGTTTTGTTCGTCCTAGTGTTTCGCCCTGGGGAGCACCTGTTCTGTTTGTGAAGAAGAAGGACGGTACACTCCGTATGTGTATTGATTACAGAAATTTGAACAAGGTCACAATCAAGAACAAGTATCCTTTGCCTCGGATTGATGACTTGTTTGATCAGCTTTCCGGATCTTCGGTATTTTCAAAGATTGATTTGAGATCCGGATATTATCAGGTGAAGGTGAAGAAAGCTGATGTAGTGAAGACAGCTTTCAGTACTCGGTACGGGCACTACGAGTTCTTGGTTATGCCTTTTGGGGTAACCAATGCGCCCGCTATTTTCATGGATTTGATGAACCGAGTATTCAGGGAGTATTTGGATCAGTTTGTGATCGTCTTCATCGACGATATTCTGGTATATTCTGCATCTGAGGATGATCATGCCAGACATTTGAGGATTGTATTGGAGACTTTGAGGCGGCATCAGCTGTATGCCAAGTTCTCCAAGTGTGAATTCTGACTGAAGAGCATTTCTTTTCTGGGGCATGTGATTAGCAGAGAAGGCATTTCTGTAGATCCCCAGAAGATTCAGGCGGTTGCTGATTGGCCAAGGCCGACTACGGTATTTGAGGTACGTAGTTTCTTGGGCATGGCCGGGTATTACAGAAAATTTGTGAAAGGATTTTCACAGATTTCGACTCCTCTGACGAGACTGACTCAGAAGTCAGTACCTTTTGTTTGGACACCGGAGTGTGAAGCTAGTTTTCAGAGATTGAAGGATTGTCTGACTTCAGCTCCAGTGTTAGCACTTCCGTCAGGTACGGAAGGTTTTCAGGTGTTCAGTGATGCTTCACTGAAAGGACTGGAATGTGTCCTGATGCAGCATGGTCAGGTAATTTCTTATGCTTCGAGACAGTTGAAATCACATGAGAAGAATTACCCGACGCATGATTTGGAGTTAGCTGCTGTTGTGTTTGCTTTGAAGATTTGGCGTCATTATTTGTATGGCGTCAGATGTGAGATTTTCACTGATCATAAGAGCCTGAAGTACATTTTCACCCAGAAAAATCTGAATTTGAGACAGAGAAGATGGCTCGAGTTGATCAAGGACTATGATTTGACCATTCAGTATCAGCCTGGTAAGACGAATGTGGTAGCGGATGCTCTGAGCAGAAAGTCTTCTGGATTATCAGGTTTGCAGCTTATTTGTGATGACTTTTTGATTCGAGATATGGAGCGATTGCAATTGGAGGTGATTTCCTCCAGTGGTTTGGATTTAGCTCAGATGAGCATTCAGTCTTCTTTGGAAACAAGGATTCAAGAAGCCCAGATGTCAGATTCGGATTATTCGAAGTTGATTGCTCAGATTGGATCTGGTAAGAGACCTGAACTTTGAATTTCTGATTCTGGTGCTATTTTCTGCAAGAACAGATTGTGGGTACCTGTGTCTGGAGATTTGAGGCAGGAGATTCTGTACGAATCTCATCATTCAGGCTACACTATACATCCAGGTGGTAGTAAGATGTATGCTGATATGAAGCTTTTGTTCTGGTGGCCTGGGATGAAGAAGGATGTGGTGGAGTTTGTGTCGAGATGCGAGGCCTGTCAGTTGGTGAAGGCAGAGCATCAGCGACCAGGTGGACTGTTGCAGTCGTTGCCTATCCCTGAGTGGAAGTGGGAGGAGGTGACGATGGACTTTGCTATGGGATTTCCTCGATCTAGACAAGGACACGACGCTATTTGGGTGGTAGTAGATCGACTGACGAAGTCCGCCCATTTTCTTCCGATCAGACAGACCGATCCGGTGGATCGTTTGGCACAGAGATATGTGAAGGAGATAGTCAAATTGCACGGTGTGCCTCGAGTGATTGTTTCTGATCGAGATGGACGCTTTACTTCCAGACTTTGGAAAGGCATTCAGCAAGGCTTGGGTACGAAACTGCATTTCAGTACAGCCTTTCATCCTCAGACCGACGGACAGTCTGAGAGGACCATTCAGGTACTGGAAGATCTGTTGAGACTTTGTGTTTTGGACTTTGACGGAAGCTGGGAAGATCATATCCCTTTGATTGAGTTTGCTTATAATAACAGTTTCCAGTCCAGTATCGGTATGGCACCGTATGAGGCTCTGTATGGCAGGAAGTGCCGTACTCCTTTGACTCTGACGGAGGTCGGAGATAGACAGGCTTTGGGTACCACTTTTGCTGATGAAACTGCTCAGAAGATCAGTTTGATTAAGGAAAGATTGGAAGCGGCTCAGGACCGTTAACAGAAGTATTACAATCAGAAGCACAGGTTTGTTGAGTTTCAAGTTTGTGACTTTGTGTATGTCAAAGTCAGCCCGATGAAGGGTGTGAGCAGATTTGGTCAGGGGAGTAAGCTTAGTCCAAGGTATGTTGGACCTTTTGAAATTGTGGAAAGGATTGAAAAATCTGCTTACCGACTGTTGCTTTCTGATTCGATGCCTGACGTGCATAATCTGTTTCACGTGTCCACTTTGAGGAAGTGGGTATCAGACTCTGGAAAGAAGGTATCAGCTGATGAAGTTGAGATTCAGGAGAATCTGGCGTACAAGGAAGAGCCAGAGTTGATTTTGGCGTACGACGTCCGAAAGTTAAGAAATAAACAGATTTCGATGGTGAAAGTCCAGTGGAAGCACCGGACTGTGGATTATAAAGTTGAAATCAGTCGTTTTGAAGAGAGAAAATTTTATTAAAATGAAAATATCAGTCGAGGAGAGAGAAAGTTGAGGTGAAATTTGCAAAAGTTGATTTTCGGGCAACGCGGAGCTGTTTTCGTCCGACGAGATTGTTCAGGAAATTGCTGTATGCAAGGTAAGGCACATTCCGCCTTTCTCAATTTTCAAAACCGTTGTGTTTGGCGGTATTTTCTGTCCGGATTTTATTTCCGTTAGCGATTTTCGTCCGTATCTTTTGATTGGTTCAGTTTTTACCGCGTAACTTTTTATATATTGTTGTCGTGCCGGGTGTGCACGTTTTGACTATATTTTGAAGATTTTTGTCCGGGTATTTTTGATTCGACGGAGTTTTAGTCGACTTGATTTTTCTGTGTAAGTGAAAATTGTTTGTGCAGTAGAATTAATGTTCTGAAATGTTGTTATCTATATTCCGTGCAAATTTGGTGAATTTTGATTTTCAGGAAAAAATTGTGTAAATTCCGTATACTGCCGTTGTGCTGCCCGATTTTTGTCTGATTTCTGATTTTGTCTGGATTTCTCTGAATTGATATGCTATTTGTATATGCTATACAAAGGGAGTTATAAGGGGCCTGGATCCTATGAGATTCAGTTAGTGTCTGGGAAATCTGAAATGAGCTCAATCTGAATTCTGTTCTGTTCCGGATCCGAGGAAATCTGTTTAGGTGCTATAAGCATTATATATGTATTCTGGTGTTATATGCACATCTGTTTTGGTGCCGTGAGCACAAAGGGAGACATAAGGGGCCTGGATCCTATGAGATTCAGTTAGTGTCAGGGAATTTAGCTATTAATTATACATCTGATATCTGATATCTGGTTGTTCTGATCTGTTCCGTTCTGATCTGTTTTGTTATGAACTGTTCGATTATGATTTCTGTACGAAAATTCCGATATCTGTCTGATTCTGTTTTGGTTTCTGATTTAGATTTGGGTCTGATGTGTTTGGTTTTGGATTCTGAGAATTTTAATTGGAGGTTTGTTGCTTTGCTGAGCTGTTGAGCTCACTCTCGTTTTCTGGTGGTTTTCAGGTTCTGGGAAAGGGAAGGAAGTCCAGGACTAGAGTTCAGAGTCCGATCTGTGATAGGTACTTTTGTACTTTTGATTTTTGTACGGTCATGGCTTTTCTTCTGTATTTCTTCTGTTAGCCATGTGCTGTATTTGTAGATGATTGTTTTGAGGAAAAGAAAGAAAAAAATATAGATGATTTGTTCCGCTGCATTTGATGATTCATAGTAGCTCTGGTCTGTTCTGTGTGTTGGTGTTTGTGTTGAAATAATTTGGAAGATTTAGTTCAGTAAGCAAATTCCAAAGCCAGATCCTGGTAAGTCAGTCTGTTCGTTCCGTGTCGCGACCCGGTGCGAGTGGGATCCGTCCCGGATCGGGTCGGGTCGTGACAGTCCCTCCCCTGTCTTCTCTTACGATCGCTTTCGCTATTTTCTCATCTTAGTTGATGACCACACCAAATATACATGGCTCTTCTTACTTAATTGTTTCCTAACCGCAA